>APFE030263098.1:60170-139349 GCA_000404065.3 Pinus taeda | reverse complement strand
CAAGATGATTCGCTCTCTTGTGGAACAGGATGATTCACTCTCCTGTGTAGCAGGATGATTAGTTCTCCTGTGAGGCCTAGATTGATGTGTTCTCCATGGCAATTGTAGCAGGATTGATGTGTTCACCTGTGAGGCCTAGATTGATGTGTTCTCCATGGCGATTGTAGCAGGATTGATGTGTTCTCCTGTGAGGCCTGGATTGATTTGTTCTCCATGGCGGCCTGGATTGATGTGTTCTCCATGGCGATTGTAGCAGGATTGATGTGTTCTCCTGTGAGGACAGGATTGATTAGTTCTCTCGTCGAGGCATCCTACCCATGTACTCTGGGACTCATGGGAAGTACCTCTCATCTGATCAATGAGCAGGGAAATGAAGTTAGGGACCATAGTAGTACCGATGGACGTATCGTTGTATCTACCGTACTCCCTATGCTAGGATGACCTCCATTGATCTGGGATCAATGATACTAGTCTGGGACCAATGGTAGGAGTGGTACATTCTATGACACTGACTTCGGGTCGGTTGAGACTGGTCTAGGACCAGTGGCACGCACTCTAAGACTGACTTTGAGTCAGTGGAGGATGTTACTAGTCTGGGACTAGTGGTAGGAGTTGTACATACTATGATGCTGACTTCGAGTCAGTTGAGACTGGTGTGGGACCAGTGGTACATACTCTGAGACTGACTTTGAGTCAGTATGATACATCCTCGATCATTTCTTCTTCATAATTCAGACAAAAGCAGAGCAGAACAAAACAATGCAAGAGCAGAGCATAATAGAGCAGAACAATACAGATCAATACAGGACAGAACAAGACAAAGCAGAACAGGCAGAATAGAGCAAAGCAGGGCAAGGGCCGGGCAGTACAAGGTAGTGCATTTGATGGATGAATAGTAACGACCGATAGACAGATTGTAGATGACGTTCTCCCTAGTTGAGAGGGAGTGTTAAAATTGGCAACTAGGGCCAAACTTCATGTGGGTCATCTTATTCATGGCTGATAATATATTAATTAGATTCCTCTCGTCGATAGGTGTAGGATTGATATAAAGATCATCCGATTCTGATAAGTATTCACGGAGATATGAATTTATTTTGATTATGGAATTATTATCAAGCCGACCTACAACTCATGTAGGCTCAGAAGCCCAACAGTAGCATCTATTCAAACACCAATGTTGTGTATAAATACAGGAGGACTTTTCCTCATTTGGACTCACTCATCTCATCACATCTCTCTCTCTCTCTACTGCGCAGAAAAAAGTCTCTTCTCTACTACGCAGAAAAGGGTCTCTCCCTCACACATGTGAAGCCGGAAGCTATTGAAACTGACACTGCAACTGCAGAAGTAAAGTTTGACCTGCATGGTCTAGAAGATCTCTTCATTTAAACTACGTTGTAGGTTCATCTGAACCTCCTCTAAATGCCGCAACTTTTGGTGGTGGAATCAAGTCAATCCGACAGACGGTTTGCAAGATATCGACTGCCCTAGTTTGAAGGAAGCTGCTGAAACTGACACTGCAACTGCAGAACTAAAGTTTGACCTGTGTGTACCAGAAGATATCATCTGAACTGCGTTGTAGGTTCATCTGAACCTCCTCTGAAAGCCGCAACTTTTGGTGGTGGAATCAAGTCAATCTAACGGACGGTTTGCAAGATATCGACTGCCCTAGTTTGAAGGAAGCTACTGAAACTGAAGCTACAACTGTAGAAGTAAAGTTTGACCTGCGTGGACCAGAAGATCTCCTCATCTGAACTGCGTTGTAGGTTCATCTAAACCTCCTCTGAAAGCCGCAACTTTTGGTGGTGGAATCAAGCCGATCTGACGGTCGATTTGTGAGATATCGTCTACCCTAGTTTGACGATGAAGCCGCTAATGTTGATGCTGCTGATCTAGGGTTTGCTACTGCTAATATAAATCAGATTTATTATACTATTTCTCTCTAATATATTATTGAAAATAAAAGAATATTTGATCAAAGGGTTTCCCCACACATTGTGGGGTTTGTCCCTGGCTAGCCGCCACATCTTGTGTCTCTTGTCTTGGCTTGTTTTCTGTCGATCGTTTAATGTTTTATCTGCATTTTACTTTATGTACATGTGATTGCTAATCTGTGGAATATAATAAGAAAAGGAAGTAAACTGTTATAAGCATAGAACATACCATAACTTAACAGCTACCATCACTCGAGCTAGTTTATTTCCATTCTGTTTGTAAGCATATTTCAGTACTCTGATATTAACGAAATGAAGTGTTATTTGTTGATTTGTGTAGCATGGGAGGTACTCCAACCCCTAGGGTTGAGGGTTTGGAGGACAAAGCGCCACAAGGGCAGCTTGTGGGCTTGGAACCCGAGTATGGGGTTTTGGCACCCATCGAGATTTGGGACAAAACATTGATGGATTTACGACATGTGATGGATGAGGACGGCTTGGAAAGACGATTCCAACGCAATGAAAATCGTCTAAATCCAATTTGTGGTTAGAGAGATATGAATTTTTGAAGTTGAAAAATTAATTTGGTTGTCAAGTAGGCCGAATTGATGTAAATGCAATCCAAAAGAAGTGTTACTTCAAATGTGACGTTTTGGAGCTCTTCTTTATGGTATATATAGAAGGTGATATGAGGGGTGATAAAGGCATCCATTTGTGAGCACAATATACCAAGGGAGCCTATGAAATTTTCGATGGAGCTAGAATTCATAGCAAAGGAGCATAGGACAACGTGGAGGAGGTCTGAGACATTGTGGAACCTTATGTGATTGGGCCGCAGTCCTATAGGTGACTGTGTGTGGTTTGAAGGGCTAGTTAAGGGGTTAATTCATGGGTTGTTCAGGTGCAAAGTGTTGGGAAGCTTAGGTCGCAACGAAAGGCATAACTGGGTTGTTTTGGAGGCCTTTTAGTGGCTGGAACCTCTGCATGGAGAGCTAGGAGCTACTTGTGGTAGGTTGCAGGCCCTAACTCCACAAAAAAATGATTGCATGGACGATTTTGGGGATGGTTTGACCCCTATATAACAGCATGGAGGCAGAAGGTATCGACAAGGGGAGACCGCAGCTTTTGAGGGTTGTTTTGATGATTGGTTGAGTGTTGTTACATCACAGTTTGATGCCCTAACCTGTCACTCGAAGCAGCAGTTGGAGGTGTATTGGGTCCGTGCTTTTGGACCAGTTTTGGGTCATTTGTCTAGTAGCCTGTGGGAGGGCGGCTTGTTTAAGTGACCATAAGCCTTCATCAATGCAGAGTCCGCAGTGACTGGATTCGGTGTCATAGAGCGGATTGGATGTGTTGTCACACAAAGTGTCTAGGCACCGCGACAACGATCAGAGTAAGGGCTATGACTCTTGATCCTTACTCACTCCATTTAGACTCTCTCCTAGGCAAGTCAAAGGGGGTAGTCCCTAGGTAAATGGATGAAATAAACTGTGAAAAGCAAACTCTAGGAGATTTTAATGATGGACAACCTGATGAATCTAATCTCGATTAACTCAAATAAATAGATTAAACGTTAATGTAACCAAGACACGATCACAAGATAGAAACAATTATAGACCAATGCCTTTATATTCAATTAACCGCAGATTAAGTATAACAAGCTATCCAGAACAATTTTCAAATATGTGACAAATAATGACAGTCATGACTAATCAATACAAATGCCCAAAATTGTAACACACAAGATATTCTAGATTTAAAATGATTTTCATCAACTGCCTAGATATAGGATTAATTAACCTTTACCAATAGTCAATATGATTATTCGTACCATGACCATAGAAGAATCATAAAATTTAAGATTTAGCATTTAACATCAGAAACACCAAAGGACTTTAATTTAGGCAATAAAAATTAACAAATCAATGGTTAAAAACTCGAAATTTTTAATGGGCCATAGGCCACATTAAAAATTTGAATGTTTAAGCGAAAACTCCTTAATTTATTTCATTTTAAATCCTAAGCCCCAAATTTAAGAAAAAAAATAAATAAATAAAAAATAAAATAAAAAAATAAAAAAAATTTAAGATTTTGAAATGTTTAGGATTTTTAAAAGTTCTTTAAGATTTTTTATATTTTCTAAATTTTTAAAGATTTTTAAATGTTCTTTTAATATATTAGATTTTTTTAAGTTTTAGAAATTTTAAATCAAAAATTAAAAAAAAAAAAGCGTAAAAGATCAATGTCAAAAGAGTTTTTATATTTTTATTATATTTTATTTATTTATTATTTTACATTTGATCTTTTACCCTTTTTTTTTTAATTTTTGATTTAAAATTCTAAAACTTAAAATCTAATATATTTAAAAAACATTTTAAAATCTTTAAAAATTAAAAAAATCTAAAAACTTTTAAAATCCTAAACATTTAAAAATCTATAAAATAAAATAAAAATAAATTAAAATTAAAATTTTAAATTTGGGACTAAGGATTTAAAATTAAATAAATTAAGGGGTTTTCGCTTAAACATTAAAATTTTTAATGTGGCTATGGCCCATTAAAAATTTCGATTTTTTAACCCATTGATTTGTTAATGTTTATTGCCTAAATTAAAGTCCTTTAGTGTTTCTAATGTTAAATGCTAAATCTTAAATTTTATGATTCTTCTATGGTCAAGGTGCGATAAATCATAGACTGTTGGTAAAGGTTAATTAATCCTATATCTAGACAGTTGATGAAAATCATTTTAAATCTAGAATATCTTGCGTGTTACAATTTTGGGCGTTTGTATTGATTATTCATGACTGTCATTATTCATCACATATTGGAAAATTGTTCTGGATAGCTTGTTTTACTTAATCTGCGGTTAATTGAATATAAAGGCACTGGTCTATAATTGTTTCTATCTTGTGGTCATGTCATGGTTACATTAACGTTTAATCTATTCATTTGAATTAATCAAGATTCATTTAGATTCATCAAGTTGTCCATCATTAAAATCTCCTAGAGTTTGTTTTTCATAGTTTATTTCATCCATTTACCTAGGGACTACCCCCCTTGACTTGCCTAGGAGAGAGTTTAAACAGAGTGAGTAAGGATCAAGAGTCGCAGCGCTTACTCTGAGTGTTGTCGCGGTGCCTAGACACTTTGTGCGACAACATTTTTTAGCGCCATTGCTGGGGATAGAATTCTTTTGTCTTTGGTTTCTCAACATCATTTTAATCATCTCATATTTTCCACCATTCATTAGTTGGTCAAGCGACACAACATTTCCTGGCGTCATTTGATCTTTTCATCGCCCTATCTTTCGTCATCTTATTAATTGTTTCATCTGCACCTTTAGCAGTTGGACATTTCGGTTCGTTTCTTGTTTGGGTGGTGACTCCACTTCTTTCATTTATTATTTCTCGACAAGAAGCCCTCCCCTTATATCCGGTTGTTTGTTTCCTTTTGGAGTTAGATTCATCTTCAAGTGGCGACTCCACTTCTTTCATTTCTTACAAGAATTTCTACTAGAAGCTCACTTCTTAGATCCCTTGATTTTCTTGAGCAGGGGTCTCTCTCTATCATCCATTTGGTCCCTCATTATTCCTTTAGGCAATTCATCATGGATGATTTGTTTACCCCGTGTCATTTTACTGATGTTCTCCATGATATTCTGGAAGTGGCCACTCATAGATTGTCTTTGTTCTCGGGTGGTAATTCAATCGTTGTTAGAAAGCATCTATGCAGGTTTACTCATACAATGCTCATATATTGTAGTTCTCCCCAGTATGATCATGAAGATGTCAAAATGCGTCTATTTGTCTTTTCTTTAGAGGGTGATGCCTTGAATTGGCTTAATAATTGTCCTGAAGATTTTTTTGCTTCTTTACAAGACATCGTTAATGCTTTTAAAAATAGATATGGTTATCAAGGTAGCTCTCCTTGTGCCCCTAAAATTATGCAACAGAATGAAAGTGATCTTGTGAAGGATCCAGCTGTCAATGAAAGATTTCAATACAATTCTCCATATCAAAATGTGTCATCCACTTGTACTATTGCAGATAAAATCCATGACAGTGGGAAAACAAGGACAAGTTGTCAAATCAGTGTCGACAATGAAAGGGAAAATGATAAGCAAATTATAGAGAACTAATGCGGCTGGTAAAAAATATGGAGCTTAATCAAGAAAAATTTGTAACTGATTACATCAAGGATATGAGAACTTTATACACCCACCTGGAAAAACGTGATAAGAAGATGGAAATCATGAAAATTGAACACTCTGATCACGTAACAGACATGCAAAGTCAGCATGCCAAGGAAATGGAAACCATGAAAGCTAATCATGACAGGGAAATTAATTCTATGCAAAACAAGTTATTAGCCCTAGAGGGAAATATGACAATCATGGAATTCAATCATTCAAATCAAGTGACTGCCATGGAAGCAAGTTATCAGGAAGAAATAAGTTCGATTCAGAACAAGTTGTCAACTATGGATGAAGAAATGACCATCATGATATTTGATTATAATAATCAACAGGGAAATCATACGAAAAAGATAAACTATATGCAAAATTGTTTCATGGGCATGAAAGCAAAAAATTATAAAATTATAAAGGACATGGAAGTTGGTCAAATATCTCTTCAGAATAGATTATTGGCCATAGAAGAAAAATAGGTACCATGTGTCATAAATACAGATGGAATACATATCATCAAAAATAGATTAAAAATAATGGAAGTTAATCATTCTAATCAGAAGTCCATTTCAGAATCAAATAAAGGATATGTAAGCTAATCATGTCACTCTGCAAGAAAGATTCGCGAAAACTGAACTCAATCAAGCAAAGTTAATATTAAGACATGCCAGATAAATGGGTTCATTACATAAGAGGCTGGAAGAGAGGAAATCACAGGTCTCGTCTTGTTGTGAACATCCCGAGAAAGAGGTTAACTCCATTAACGAAGATTTAACTAAGAATGACATGATCGAAGAAGAAATAAAAAATGGGTCAAGTTATAACTCATGACACTTGTGAGACTGATCCATCATTCTTGATAGAGCAGATGCAGAATGAAGAAAGACATGTCATGCATATCTTACATACTTCATTTGAAAGTTTTGAAACAGAATGTTCCATGCCATCAGTGATACAGCCTGCCACAAAGAGAAGGCGCAAGAGAAATAGAATGAGAAAGCGATCTGATGCATCAGATGGCCACGAGCAGCTTGATTTTTGCATAGGAAAAAGTCCTACCGTAGGCAGGATGGAACATGGCACATCCGAGAAACCACTGACCGATTTGCTTGAAAGAAAGAAAATGCTCAATATGCACTATATTGAACGCATCTGATGCCATGGGGCATCTTTGTATTGTATTTCCAACCTTATGCCCTATTATTTCAGTATTTCATTTTGTAGTTAGATTTGTGTTTTTCATGTTATTAGACTAGTTAATAAATGAAGAACTCACATATTTCCTTTACTTAACGTTATATGATGATTTCTTGGATGTACACTACTTATGTTATATTGTGCGTTGCGTGGATGCAAATTCTGGATTCTCACATTCCTCCGTTGTAGCAACGTGCCCCCAAGTAGAGCTAGATGTTGACCACTACATGTCAACGAACCATAGAAGTGCAACCCCTTTTTTCGCAAAAGGGATATCACCTGATCGACGTGTTCGTGTCATTCACCTATTATCATCAACCTGATCATCATGTTATATTGTAAACCCTTTCTACATGTGTAAATTGTAAATAATCTCAGCAGATCCGTGTCGTATATGTAATTTCCTAGGTAAAACTAATTCTCTGGTGACGATATACATTCCGGGAGGTTTTTTGTCTCACCGATCCATTCTCAAATGGTCGGCAGAGTTTTCCTTCAGCCTTACCCCAAAAGCCGAAGTGGATTTTGTCACTAAGATCTTAGAGGAGTCCTAATGTTCTAAATCGAGTCTATGTAAAAGTGATTTGGGAATAACCTTAACTATTTTGTTAAGTTATTTTATTACAAATTGTTTGGTCTATTGGATTATATTTGTGTCGCAGAATTGGGTACTCTGTGAAGGTCTTTTGCAAATGGGTTTTCTCCCTTGAGATGTAAAAAATGTAAAAGCCATGATGTAAAGTATCTTGAGGGTTAAAAAATTAATTTATCCCCTCATAGGTTAATTAATTAAATTTTCTGGCCAAAATTAATTAAAATCCTAGGCCATAGATTTAATTAATTATAGGTCCTAGGTAAATTTAAATTGTCCAAAGGCAAAATTCATAGGTCCTTTAAAAATCAAATTTTAAGAGATCCAGGGACCAAGGGAAATTGATTATTTTGCTAAATTTTAAGCCTTTAGTCCTTGAGGTTAAATCAGTCAAAATTTTGAGGAAATTAATTCAAAATTTTAATTTTTGAATTAATTAAAATACATTTAATTGAAAAATTCGAAATTTCCTCAATAATTAAAATTTCGACGGATAAGATTAAAAGAAATTTTGATCCTCATCAATAGTCGAGATTACTTTGACAATGATCACTCGAACTAGCCGTTGGAAGATTTATCTTTAAATAGGAGGTCAATTGTCAGTTGAGATGATCCGATCTCTGGATTGTGTACTAGGCTTTCAAGCTCTCTTGTATATTTTTTTGAATTAATGCAAAAGTCTTTGGGGTTTCAACGTGTTGTAGTGTTCCTCTTCATGAATTTATGGTAACATTGTTTTAATTTATGCTTAATATTATGTGAAAACTATCAATCAATAGCTCTCTTAGAACAATCTGAATACAGATATCTTATTCAATTTGTTGGATATAGGGTAACATTTTTAATTTTGATTGAAGTAGCAGGTATCTCTATTTCTTCATAATTTTATTGTTGTTCTATTTCTCTACTTGATTTGATGGTTGATCTAGTGTTTGCAGAAGATCTCTCAGGTTCTCATTGAGCGTTAGGGGATAATTGGACTAACCAACCCTCAACACATATTTTCTAAAGAGCCTACTTCGCATAAGCCTCAGGATTTATCTAACGATAATATTTTTTTCTGCAGGGTGTTTTTGGGCTAGTACCTTTCTAAAATTTAAAAATCTTTTAAATATTTTGTGAAAATTTTGATAGATCAAGCTATTAAGATCCTTAAATTATCCGATCTGGGAGCGGAGTTGGACTCATACTCCTCAGATCTAATAGATCTGTAAATTATTTGTATAGACCTATTATTTACTTGTGCAGATCTAAAATTTTGTAACATAATTTTGAATTTTAACACTTGGGTTTTTTGGGATTTTCTCTATTTTTGTACATATTGGGTAGTGGGTTTTTCTCTTTTCACTTGTGTAGGAATAGATCTGAGACATCAGCCAAGAAAATCTTTAGATCTGAGCTAGATCTAGACCCTGGAGGGAAAGATCTGGGCTCAAAGATTGTGTGCAGGAATAGATCTGAGAAATCAGCCAAGCAAATCTTCAGATATGAGCTAGATCTAGACCCTGGAGGGCAAGATCTGGGCTCAAAAATTGTTTGGAAGAATAGATTTGAGAAATCAGTCAAGTAAATCTTCAGATCTGAGATTTTTCAAACAAATATGGGGGTTTTGAGACAGATCTAGGCCCTAGAAGGCAATATCTTATCCCAAATCTTTTTACAAGGCCAACAATTAAAGATTTTGCAATAAATCTGAAGATTTGAAGCAAAATTATTTTTTTTAGAACAAGGGTTTCAATTTTTGGGGCATCTAAGCCCAGATCTGCCTTCTCCTTGCCCAACGCTAGTTCTATTGGGCCTAGTGCTAGCTCTCATTGGCCCTAAGCAAGGTTGCACAAAATGGGGAAACAGGTACGAGTTTCCGAAACGGGAACCGATACAAAACGTGACCTCCCCATATTTTGGAAATGGGGAAACGCGAATATATATATATATTAAGACATTTAAGAAATATGTGCAATCATAAAGCATATATGATACATTCTAATTTATTACATTATGATAAAATTGTCAATTGCCAATGCATAAACTATAAGTCTCTAAATTTACATCACATTTACTCATGAATGATCACATAATGAAAATAGAAATATCCCAAATCAGCCACGAGAAATTTCTTATTTCTTGTCTTGTGCTTGATTGGGAGTCTCCTCCTACATAGTCGAACAACCTTAGTGCTCTTGATTAAATACTAGCTTCATACCCTAGTACCCTACATGCTCTTGATTATTGGGAGTCTCCCCTGCATAGAGGGCTTGGTTCTCTTGATTAAACGCAAGTTCCATACCCTAATACACGATAAAATCCAATGGAAACATTGCAATCCCCCCAATCTTGAAATCCTGAAAAACAAATAAGTCTGCTGGATTTTGAGTGAGATCTAAAATTCTACTTTCTTCATATGAAATCCAATGAGGGCGAAACCACTTTCAAACATCCTAAGTCATTTCATGGTAATGTTAAAAATTTAAGCAAAATGATGAAAATGAAAAATAAAAGTGGTATTCTCCTTTATTTTTCATTTTCATCCTTTTACTTTAAGAATTTAACATTACCATGAACTGCATATGCCTCAAACTTCCTGATGAACTGCATATCAATACTAGGACAAAAGTTCACTTTTATAACTTTAGACAGGCATCCAGAAGCAACTAGAAGTCATTAGGAAAACCAATAAAAAAACACGAGTTACAAGTGGAAACATGAGTCGTACGGCCATGAAACGCGTTTCCGGTCGTACTGGCCACGTTTCCGCATCGAGAAACGTGCCAATATGGCCAGAAACGTGTTTCACAGCCATACCACACGCGTTTTAGGGTTTCATTTCCGTTTCCATAAGGAAACGGCCTCCTACCCTGCATTTCTTGCAACTTAGGCCCTAGATTCCCCTTGTTCCATTTCTGATTTGAATATTTGATTTTCTAAAGCTAATCATTGGTGGGTTTTTGCAGAAAATTTGGTAAAAACTTGTGTTTCAGATATTGAAATTTTTTTGGCAACTTGGGCAAGTGATCTTCATGGCCTAGGGCCTAAGAGTTTGATCTCTAAACCATCTTTTTCCTCACTATTTCTTACAACAGTCATATACCTTTCTAATAGTAATGAAAAACACATCTAAATTAAGTATTAACTAAAAAATTGTTAAATACATTAATAAGACATTTATGATTGATGTGTATTAAGAATTTGGCCTAGTAGATCTACATTTTGGATCATTGTTATCTCTTAATAATTCTGTTTCTGAAAACTGAAATATAACAGTAGAAAAATTTCATGTGGGTTAGCCTAAAATCAGTTCCTAAGTTGTCTAATACATTAAGGAATTAATTTCTTGAGTTGGGCATTCATCATTAGGCTTATTTCATGTTTTAATTGTTAGCTGTAATAAGTATATCAGATCTAATATAAGTCCGGAAATCACATCATAACAAGCTTAAAATTTCTAATAATTCATGTGGGCAAGTTTGGAGAAATTTCGGTAAATTTTTGGCATAAAGATGTCATTGATAGCTTACTGTTTTCATTGTCATATTGTTGCAGTCATAAAGTTTTTCTTACTGCTGTCCTAAAAATTAATTTCTGAAAATTAAGTACTTTGTTATGGAATTGTGATAAAAGGCATATCCTTTGTTTCATAAATTGAGTATCTTTTTGCACATTTGTTGACAATGATACCAAATTGCAAAATTGTTTTTGTTCTCTTTGAGCTAAATTGTATCAAGAAGATTTGAAATAAGCTGGTGTTTTAACTATAGTATCTTCAAGAGTTTATTTTCCAAGTCGTCATCTAAAAAAAGGCGAGCATTTCATTTGGGTAATTGAGGGCTTTTGCGGCATAAGTGTTTTCCCATTCTCGACTCTAAATTCATCTCATCTTCCGGTGCATTTGCATATAAGTTAACTTTGCATAGATAAAATTTACTTCCAAGCATAAGCTTGACTGATAAACAGATAGATTTCCATTCGTCTTTTCTTGAGAAGCTTGTTTTAATAGTACTTAAAATGGTGACCTTGCAGTCGTCAGAACCATAGTTCTCTGCAGTGCCGGAGGCACCAGGTATGTTAGAATTTCATGAGAGGTATCGTTAATCACACCTTAGTGTGCTTCTCCTGATCTTCTCTCTGCCAATTACTACGAAATCAGGCTCAACACAGAAAGGATTGAAGGTTCACATTTAAATAGGCATTTAACTAAAATTAACCAAGATTCTTGCATCTCACATTAGTTTTAGGATCTGCATTTCATATAAAATAGTCATTCATCTAAGCAGCAGTTGCTAATCGATTACTTGGTCTTAATTTCCCTAGCAAGATCATTGACTCCATAAGGCACTGGTATCAATCGTTTAAAATCTAATCAAATCTTATAAATCTTGCTAAATCTTAATCAAGTACTTGATCGCTTCACTGTGTCTCCTGAACTTGTTGGTTCCCAACTAGTTCTTCTTCATTCCACTTTTTCATAGGGTCTACCCCCCTTAGCCTGTTGTAAAGAAACATCTTACACAGAGAGATTGGGGATCAGGGTGACAACCCCCGATCTGAGCCCTTGTCACAGTGCCTAGACATTTTGTGCGACAACAGGGGGTAGCGTGTTGGCTACCCAAAGTAGTCCTAGAGCAACAAACAAGAAGGACGTTGGTGGTGCATGTTTGGGTGAAGGATTGCATCCTCATGTGCAACACTTTTATGGACAAAAGTGATTGCTAGATTGGCAGATTGGAGTGGGAATTAGGCCTACCGAGAGAGTAGTTTGATGAGCCTGTGTTCATTTTAGCAGATGTGAGTTGCAGCAGTGATAGGAGGCAGTGCTCTTGGAGTCTCGATGTGTAGATGCCTTGATGGACTAAGGCACTACTAGTGAGCAGTACGAAAGCAAAGGACCGACAGGACGAGATACAACATAGAAGTTGCAGCGAAGTTTGTCATTGTATATTGTATACCATAGACTGTTGTATTATTCAAAATTTTGTTTAATATAACGAAGATTGGGATTGTACATATTGTACAATTTTGTTTAAAACTGTGTATATTATGCGTATGTGATTTACTGCTTTATATTTCCATTGTGCAAAGCAGTTTATGGTTGAGATTCTTGGTTTGGTAGCATCAATGATTTTAAGACTCTAACCTAGATCCAAGGTCGTGGAAATTCAACATGGTATTAGAGCGTGTCTAAGCTACTTTGGAAGTAAGTAAATCAGAGTTGTGCGCAACAAAGTACAACATGAGAGGGATTTGGTCACCTTGTAAGTGAAAGGTTCACTACAATGTCGAAGTTGCAGTCAGGTATCCAATATGAGGACAAGTTGGAGGGTTTGTCCAACTATAGTCCATGGAAGGAAAGGATCAAGTTGATCTTGCAGGTTAATAGGATCTGTGATTTTGCCGACAAAGAGATCAAGAAGCCAACTAATCCAAGAGGATCTCGTCAGATCAGTTACACAGGTTCAGTTTTCATCGTCAGCATTCAGGTCCAGTGTCGTCAGCTTCAACAGTGATGTTTATGGTTTAGGTTGTCCGATAATGTATATGATTTTCATGGTGCTCAACAAATATGGTTCGGTACCTAGTTTACGACATGTGGTTGTCGTCAGTTCCGCCAGGATATGGTTGTTGGCATCTAGTTGTCGTCCGCCTTAACAGGATTTGGGTGTCGACAAAGGTTTGTCGTCATGTGGGTTTGAATGTCACTTTGTGACAATTGGTTGTAAATGGGTTTTTATATGATGTAAAGACTAAACCTAGCCCTAAAAAGCTATGGTGAAAAACCATGTATCATTAACCCTAACCTAAGACCTAAAACCCTAATCTACATCTAAAAACCCAAATCCATGCATTATCCTAAACCCTAACCTAGAACCGAATGCAAACATTCAAATACATTAAAATACCTAAAACCTATGCTAAGACCTAAACCCTAACCTTATTCCAAAGCCATGTATTAAAAATGGCATAAACCTTATGTATAATCCCTCTCGGCCATATAATAAACATTATAAAACAATACAAATTATATACACAATCCCTAAACCACGTAGGTATGGAGACCGGGGCAGAAGGCATGTGAACAAGGCCAGAGGATAACTGTAGGGTTACAAACAATGGAGAGGTTAGAGTTTAACCGCAGCGGAGAAATCACATGACCGTAACATGTGAGCGGAGGGGTATAAACCGTTGGGTTTTCAAACAGCAGGCCTAAACCACGCAAGGACTATGATATGAGAACAGTGTGTAAGTGGCATAACAAGTGGAACCAATGACCATGAGATGCCTCACCGAATGAATGTGGCCATATCACAATTCATAGGGAGTCTTATTTTTGAGAGTATGAGATGGACACCTATTCTTAATATACACTGCACATAAAATTGTAGCAACCCAGAACATCAACTTAACATTTTAGAAAAACATCATTGAACGTACCATATTTAAGATTGTCTTGTTCATTCTTTTAGCTACACCGTTTTGTCGAGGATTATATGGCATTGTTATTTGATATTTGATCCCATGTTGGCGAAGATAGTTTTCAAATTTATTTGAAGTATATTCTTTTCCATTATCAGTACGAATAGCACCAATATGAAACTATGCATCATTTTCAATCCATGCATGAAAGCTTTTGAAAGTTTCAAAAGCTTCAAATTTGTTTTTCAATAGATATACCCAACACCATATGGTGTAATCATCAATAAAATCATCATGTATTTATTTCCATTTACAAAAGGAATAGGCATAGGGACACACAAGGAAAAATGAATGAGTTCAATCTTTCTTTGTGCTCTCGAATGAGAATCATGAAAACACTGTTTGTTGTGTTTTCCTAAGATACAAACGTCACGTTGCTTAAGTTTCCTAGGAATGGTGGTCAAACCAATAACACCATTTCTCTTCAATAAATGCATACTGTCATAGTTCATATGTCCAAATCTAGCATGCCATAAGAGACTCGACGTCAGTGAACCTTCATCAAACTGAGAACTATATGCAAATTTTTGTGCACGAGCAGAGGTTCCTTGCAACTTCAAGAGTCTTCTTTTGTCCCAATCATGACTAGTGAGTTGTCCGATGCTTTTCTCACCTCGACCTTGCTATCAAACATGTGAATGTAGTGTCTTTGCTGGCAGATGTGAACCAAGGACAACAAGTATCTCCGCAACTCTAGGAGGTAGAGAACATCATGTAGAAGAAAGTCAGGGAGAACAAGCAATTTGAGCATAATGGTGCGAAACCTGGATGGTTTAAGATTTAACTTGTCTATAAAGTAGACTGCTCCATCTACACTATCATTAAATTCTTCAAAGAAATCTCTTTGAAAGGTCATGTGGCAAGTTGCTCCTGAATCAAGCAACCATGCATCTTTCCACGAAGCAATTAAAGCATTAAACATCATGTCCATTTCTGTTGCACCGTACACAATGAAGATCAGGATTTCCTCCTTGGCAATGTTGTGTTGATTTCTAGTAGCATCAGATGTGCTCTTAGCCTCAAAATTTGCAGGGAGGCTAGGACACGTATTCCATAATACCCAAAAATCATTTTGGGAAATTCCACCTGAAGACAATTTTATTAAAATAATTAATTATTTTTAATGGGTGTCTAAATCTAAACTTAGGAAATTAAAGTAATTAAAGGGTATTAATTACACTGAGGGTGAAATTTCTAGAAGAAGAGGAGGATCAAGCCAAAATGATCTAAGTCATTGATTAGAATCTAATCTAGGTCATGGGTTCACAACAAGAAGATTATAAGAGGAAGTTTAATGGGCATTTGGAAATCACATCGGGGAGAGATCAAGAGATCAAATTTCTCATAGAAGGTAGCGCAACAGTTGCTAGAGAATTGATTGAGGAGATTTCTTGCAGTGAGTGGTAGGGATAGTTTCTGGAGGAAGTTTTCCTGGTCCGGAGGGTACAAGGCAGAGAGGGCAGAAAGACGTATAGAGAGGCTAATGCAGAGCCATGCAGAGCTATGCTATGGCAACACAAAGCTTCAAAAGGAGATGGAAATTCTGCTGAGGATTAGTCAAGATCTAGTGTCGGAGCCGAGGTGTGAGACCGAGAGGCCTGAGAACTCCAGCTAGCAGAGGATCAAAAGGAGGTGTAGCGCAATCCCTGCTGCAGTGATGCAGTGATCGCATAGGCTTGATGTAGAGGCAGCACAGAGGCTCACCTCCAATGCAGATCAGTGTTGTTTCTTCCAATGACAAGGTGAGATTATCTCACTCGTCTTTTTGTCCAATTTTTCTTTGGGCTTCCAATGAATTGTACTCAAAAAACTACTTCTTAATACTATAAACCCTTAGTTGTTGCACCGGTTTTACCACATTGGGTTTTTCCAGGGACATTTGTCCAAAAATAACGATGCAATGTGTTGTGTATTTCTTTCTTGCTCAGTTTCTTGTTTCCACATTTAATTTAATTGGTGAAGGCTACAATGTACTAGTTTCAGTATTTGCTATAGGATGCAGTAAATAATTTGTTCAATAATTAACAAATAGAAGGAACTTAATCAGTTGTTGCAGTAGAAATTTGGACTTCCAAATTTTCACATGGTATCAGAGTTGCAGGTGAAGCAAGAGCGTAGAGCGGGAAGAGCCCAGCGCTGAAGAGGTGGGTCGAAGTGCTACGTAGGCAACAAATCGAATCCCCAAAGGGATTGCAAAGTCCAAGGCAAGAGGGCAAAATATTTGAGGAAGGTCTCTCTCTAAGTGAGTCGACAAAGAGGTAAGACTTCCAGATCAAAGTTTTCCAGTGTCAGAGGGTGCAACGCTGAAGCTTCAACGGAGAGGAGGTTACCGGTGTGAGCAGTTTTCTGCAGCAGTTGCTAGCAAAAAAATGTCAAAAGGAAGAAGAGAGAGACTGTTGAGTGAATTATTCCTCACAAGACTTCCAACCAAGAAGTCCAAATTCTCATTTGCTGAGCAGCAGCAGGGAGCAGCAGATCTACTAACTCCAGTAGGGAGTGCGTAGGCCAACCCAGCAGTAACACAGAGGAGAAAGGAGGTAGTTTGACATTTTGTTGGCAGAGATGGCAGTTAATGGGTTGCGAGATCAGGGTTGGTTGGAGGATGCATCCAACTATGTGATCTGGAAGGCAAGGATCTCATGCCTTCTGGATGAGCACGATCTCAAAACCTATGTCGACAGTGTGGTAGTTGTACTCGCGAATCCAGATCCGCTTAAGTACAAGGCTTAAATTGTGAAGGCCAAGCGATTGATCCTCGACAGAGTGAGAGATCACGTAGTGTGTCACCTTGCTAGCAAAGATACTGCCCAACAAACGTGGGAAGCATTGGCCACGTTATACGAAGGATCTTCTGAACATTGAAAGATGTACTTGGAGTAGAAGATGAGATCCATGCAAATGCAGAAGGGGGAACACATTGATCTGTTCCTAACGAAGCTTTAGAAAATACGAGACTTGTTGGCAGAAGGGGGAACGCATTGATCTATTCCTAACGAAGCTTTAGAAAATCCGAGACTTGTTGGCAGTTGTGGGGTCAACACCTCAGCCTACCGAGATGGTGAGGTTGGCCCTGAATTCAGTCTCAAAACAATGGCAAGTGTTTGTCCAGAGTATCCTGGGCAGAGAAAGATTGTTGGATTGGGAACGAATGTGGGCCGCTCTTCAGCAGGAAGAGATGCGAAGAGACTTGGTCATGTGCAAAATTGATAACAGTAGCAGCAGTGGGACGAAGCCCAAGGAGGAGGAAGAAAATGCAACCCTTGCATCAAAGGGGCAACAAGAGCAGTGGAAGAAGAAGAAAGATGTCTCGAAGATCAAGTGCTTTCAGCGTGGTGAACTTGGTCACTACGCTACACAATGTCCTCTCAAGAAGAAGGACAAGGACGAGAAGCATGATCTGTAGGCTACATCGGCAAAGATCGAAGAGGAGGAGTTTGCCATGGTTGCCCAGATGCCTCCAGGGGAGAGATGGGGTGATCTAGTACTGTAGTTCGAAAGAACTGTAGATGGGCAGGATCCTTGAGGAGTCCACCTCTCGGATCAATACCTTCCTATAGGAGCCTAGATCAGAAGTAGCAGGATGGACCACGATCAGTGGATGTAGAGAAGTGTTGGTGTGATAATTGTAGTGGCTAGGAGTGCCAGAGACTGAGCAATGTAGAGCGAAGTTGGCAGCAGTGTAGTTGGCACATTGTAGATTCAGCAGCAACGCAGAGGCTTCAGAGGGTCAACACAGAGTCTAGCAACAGATGCATCATGTTGAACACTTGTTCAGTAATTTTGGATGCTTTTCGATTCTTGATGCAGTAGCAATAGAAGTTGGAGAAGGTTGCAATGCAGATGTAGTATTGGCAGTGGCAACATAAATGCAGAACTTATGAGGGTTGTAATACAGATGCAACATTGGCAGTGGTAGGGTCATCAGCAGTACAAATGGAACATTTGCGCAGTAGTTGGTGGGCAGTGATGTCAGACATCAACAGCACAGAGGGAGATATTACAGAACAGGGTGATGCTTCAGCAGGTTGCATTACTAGCACACATTCCTCGCTAAGAGGGATTATTGATTTATGATAACATCGAATGTGCTCTTAGCCTCAAAATTCGCAAGGAGGCTAGGACACATGTATTCCACAATACCCAAAAATCGTTTTGGGAAATTCTACCCAAAGACAATTTTATTAAAATAAGTAATTTTTTTAATGGGTACCTAAGTCTAAACTTAGGAAATTAAAATAATTAAAATGTATTAATTGTTGATTTTTGGTAGCATCGAATGTGCTCTAGCCATGAAAATTGGTGGAGAGGCTAAGGCACATAAGATCTCCAAGGCCCAGAAAAGGTTTTGGGAAATTCCACCCGGTTAGAGAGATATTAAAATAGTTAATATTTTTAATGGGGTTCCTAAGTCTAAATTTAGGAAAATTAAAATATTAATGGGTATTAATATAAAACTGGGTCAGAAGGTTCTAAATAACATGGATCAAGCCAAATCTAATCTTAGCCGTTGATTAGAGAATTAATATTGGTCGTTGAAGACTCGACAGGAAAAGCATAAGAGGAGGCTTGAGGGTCAGTTGGAGATACACCGAGATTGATCAATCAGTTTGATTTTCTAGAGTGGGCTTGTTGAGAAAATTCAAACAAGTGATCTGTTGCAGCAAGGGGTAGTGAGTACATAGCAGAGAGGCAGGAATAGTGCCTAAGGGTCAGCACAGTGACTGAAGAGGCTGACACAGAGGCAGCCAGAGCTACGCAAAGGCAACTAGAGACTGCACAGAGGCCAAGGGGCTTGCGTGGGCAACGCACAAGGCCAGAGAGCTAATGTAGAGAACTAGAAGGCTGACGCAGGGGCTTCAGGAGTGACGCTGAGGCTAGCAGGATTGACGTAGAGTTGACGTAGAGCTGAGAGAAAGTGTCGGAAGGATTTTCGTGGGGCAGACTAGTCGAATATCTGCCTCCGAGAAGAGGTATTACTGTCACGTAACAATCTCTGTTGGGTGAGCCATTTCGACACCTTAATTGTACTCAAGAAATCTGCATAATAATTAAACCCTCAAAACTGTTACACCAGTTTTCCCTCATTGAGTTTTTCTGAGGACGATTTTCCACAAATAATGGTGTCCCTTGTGTGATTGTTTCAATATTTCAATTGATGATCTGTATATGATTTAAGGTTGCATCTGTGTTTATTTTCAGTATTTATATTCATAAATAACTTGTTAATGTAATAAACAAGTAGGTGAATTTAAACCAGAAGATGCAGTAGGGATTTTTGATGTATTAGATTTAGAAATTTCAACATGGTATCAAAGCATTGCAGATCACAGGAGGACTGAAGGCATCAGTGACATCAGAAATTTTCAGCAGTAGTAGTTGTCCTGAGAGACAGAGCTGCTCCTAAGCAGAATGCAGTAGAGAAGGAGTGACGCAGAGGGCCTGCATCATCATTTCGAGCCAAAGGGAGGGCCATCGCAGAGGCAAAGAGAGGTAGAAGAGGCTCATGAAGAGCCACATCATCCTACTCAGCCAAGTAGGCTTGACACAGTTGGCCAGAGGAGTGATTCAGCCTTTGTCAGGATTGCGTAGAGCTGGAAGGCTCAGTTTCTTCAGTTGCCAGGGCATAGGGAGTTGTGGGCAAATTGTGGCGCTGGTGGGGTGTTGTTTCTGTCGACGCAGAACAGTACCTAACGGGACAAACCAAGGTAGAGGGAGTCGCTACCTTGACGAATTTCTAGCCAAAAAATCTAGATCTAAGTTGCAGTTGCAAAAAGGATTGGAGAGGAGCATTTGACATTTGGCAAGAAGATTTCTAGTATGGAAATCAGGACTTAGAAGGAGATTTCCAAGAGGGAAGTCAAAACTCAAAGGGAGTCCAGAAGAGGAGTGGAGATGGTAGTGAACGGGCTAAGGGATCATGACATGTTGGATAGGGCTTCCAAGTTTGTCATCTGGAAGGCAAGGATCCGAGCAGTCCTAGATAGACATCGCATCAAGGGCTTCGCCTTGAGAACCGTGGTTATCCCAATCGACCCAACTGATAATGAAAAGTATGAGGATGCAATGGCGAGGGCAAAGTGCATAATCCTTAATGGGGTCAAGGATCATGTCATACCACATATTGCTGAAAAGAACACAGCAAAGGGGATGTGGGATACTTTGATGACATTGTATCAGGTCACTTCCATGTAGCGGAAGATGCTATTAGAAAATCAGCTGTGGTCATATTAGATGCAAAAGGGGGAGTAGATAGATCTATACCTCCTCAAATTGCAGGGGATTCGTGACCAGCTTACTTCCATAGGGGCCACCCTGGATCAGGAGTTCATGGTGAGGACCGCGGACCGCCTTGAATGCAGTCTCTGAGGAGTGTGAGACATTTGTCCAAGGCATTTTGGGCAGAGCTACTTTTCTAGGATGGGAAGAGATGTGGGCAGCTCTTCGCCAAGAAGAGATCAAACGGTTGACCAAGGCAAGGAGTAGTGGGAAGGGAAGTCGAATCAAGAAAGAGGAGGAAGAAGATGCAGCGCTGGCATTTGTGGGACAACAAGGGAAGAGGAAGAAGAAGGACATCTCCAAGGTAAAGTGATTCCATTGTGGGGAGTTGGGTCATTATGCATCCTAGTGTCCCAAAAAGAAGAACAGGGGAGAGGCTTCCGACTCCAAGGCAACTCTGGCTAAGGCAAAGAAAGAAGTCGAGACTGATGACGACTGTGCCATGAGTGCCCATGCACCTCTAGAGAAGAGGTGGGGTGACATCGAGTTGTAGTCAGGAGGACTACAAAAGATGAGGGGCAGGATCCTTGAGGTGCCCAAACTCTTGGATCATATCCTGCAACGGGAGCCCTTATCGATAGTAGCAAGATGATAGATGTCGAGTAGAAGCAAGATGCGATGGAGCGACAAGGCAGTGCTAGAGTGCATAGGTCTGTAGCAGCTCAGTGGGGGTTGCAGCAATGTGAGAGGCACAGAGGTGGTTGCAGCAATGCGAGAGGCACAGAAGTGGTTGCAGCAATGTAGAGGCAGCAAAGGGAGCACAAGATAGTAGCAGAGGTAGCTTCAGCATCAGGAGACTTTCAGACTAACAAGGATGTCAAGATTTGGGTATATTAGTTACTTACTTCTTGGTAACTGAGTTGCAGTGCAATAGTTAGCAGTGGCAGTGCTATGGGCAGCATGTTGAGAGGGAGCTGTAGTACAAATGTAGCAGTGGCAGTGGTAGTGTCATGGGCAGTAGTACAAGAAGAAGAAGTGCAGAGGATGTTGGGCAATAGGCCAAGCATCAACAAAGGTACTGGTGCGAAAGGATCAATGTGATGCTCAATGGTGGAGGATTACTAGAGCACATTCTTCAATAAGAGGAAGTGGATGTGCTCTAGCCATGAGAATTGGTGGAGAGGCTAAGGCACATAAGATCTCCAAGACCCAGAAATGGTTTGGGGAAATTCCACCTGGTTAGAGAGATATTAAAATAATTAATATTTTTAATGGGGTTCCTAAGTCTAAACTTAGGAAAATTAAAATATTAATGGGTATTAATATAAAACTGGGTGAGAAGGTTCTAAATGACATGGATCAAGCCAAATCTAATCTTAGTCATTGATTAGAGACTTAATCTCGGTCGTTGAAGACTCAACAGGAAAAGTATAAGAGGAGGCTTTAGGGTCAGTTGGAGATACACCGAGATTTATCAGTCAGTTCGATTTTCTAGAGGGGCTTGCTGAGAAAATTCGAACAAGTGATATGTTGCAGCAAGGGGCATTGAGTACATAGTAGAGAGGTAGGGATAGTTCCTGAGGGTCAGCGCAGTGACTGAAGAGGCTGACGCAGAGGCAGCCAGAGCTACAGAGAGGCAGCTAGAGACTGCGCAGAGGCTGAGGGGCCTGCGTGGGTGACGCAGAAGGCTAGAGAGTTGACGCAGAGAGCTAGAAGGCTGACGCAAGGGCTTCAGGAGTGATGTTGAGGCTAGCAGGGCTGACACAGAACCGGGAGAAAGCGTCGAAAGGGTTTTCGTGGGGCAAACTAGTTGAATATTTGTCTCCGAGAAGAGGTATCACTGTCGTGTAACAATCTCTGTTGGCTGAGCCATTTCAGCACCCTAGTTGTACTCAAGAAATCTGCATAATAATAAAACCCTCATAACTGCTACACCAGTTTTCCTGAATTGGGTTTTTCCGGGGACGATTGTCCAAAAATAACGGTGTCCCTTGTGTGTTTGTTTCAGTATTTCAGTTGATGATCTGTATATCAGTTAAGGTTGCATCTGTGCTTATTTTCAGTATTTATATTCATAAATAACTTGTTAATGTAATAAACAAGTACGTGAATTTCAACCAGAAGATGCAGTAGGGATTTCTGATATGTTAGATTCAAAAATTTCAACATTAATTAAACTGAGGGTGAAACTTATAGAAGAAGACAAGGATCAAGCCAAAATGATCTAAGCCATTGATTAGAATCTAATATGGGCTATTGGTTCACAACAAGAAGATTATAAGAGGAAGCTTGATGGGCATTTGGAAATCACATCAGGGAGAGATCAAGAGATCGAATTTCTCAGAGAAGGCAGCGCATTAGTTGCTAGAGAATCGATTGAGGAGATTTCTTGTAGTGAGGGGCAAGGATAGTTTCGGGGGAAGTTTTCCTAGACCAAAGAGTACAAGGTAGAGAGGGCAAAAAGACGTTAAAGGAGGTTAACGTAGGGCCACACAGAGCTACGTTGTGGCAGTGCAGAGCTTCAGAGGGAGATCGAAATTCTACTGAGGAACAATCAGTATCTAGTGCCGGAGCCGAGGTGTGAGACCAGGAGGCTTGAGAGCTGAAGTTTCCAGCCAACAAAGGATTAGGAGGTGTAGTGTAGTCCCAGCTATAGTGACATAGTGACTGCGTAGGCTTGACGCAGTACTGCGCAGAGGCTTACCTCTAGTGCAAATCAGTGCCAGTGCTTCCAGTGACAAGGTGAGATCATCTCACTACTCTTTTTGTCTAGTTTCTCTCTGTATCAGATAGCCAGTTGGGCTTCCAACGAATTGTATTCATAAAACTACTGCTTCATAATACAAACCCTTATTTGTTGCATCGGTTTTCCCGCATTGGGTTTTTCTAGGGACATTTGTCCAAAAATAACGGTGTAACGTGTTGTGTATTTCTTTCTTGCTCAGTTTCTTGTTTCCATATATAATTTAATTGGTGAAGGTTGTAGTGTATTAGTTTCGGTATTTGTTGTAGGATGCAATAAATAATTTGTTCAGTAATTTAACAAATAGAAGAAAATTAATCAATTGCTACAATAGAAATTTGGTCCTTCCAAATTTTCACAGTTTGCCCCCCCTGCCTCTATTATTCTTCCTTCCACGTCCTCTTATGCCACCTCTTCCTCTAGAAGAATCTTGTGCCTAATTCTTCTATTTTTGTGCAAGGCACACAACATCATCAGAACATTGGGAAACTGTCTTCTTCTTACCAAAAGCTTTCTCTCTTTCATCAAACTTCTCCACAAAAGAGTCATAGGAAAACTCTTTAAGTTTGTCACTGGCTTGTAATGACTCAAGATAAATAGAATATGTGGGATATAGTGCATGACAAAAGTTGTGAAAAGAACATTTGTTTTAACTCTGGTAGCTTCTATATCATGCATAATAGCTCTGTTTTTAGAGGCTAAGGCAAGGGGATCATCATCTTTCAATTCTCAATTGAACAATTTGATCATTAATTGAACTACTTCAAACTCAAAGTGTGAGTCATATAAGTCTTTCAACTTCTTTACAACTTCAAAGGTATTTGTAAATGGTGCAATATGATAACTCACCTCTTCATTGACTGATGCTCCAATCAAGACATAGGCCTTGTTGTTCATGTTCTCCCATATGTTGAGCTCTTTGTCTGATGTGGGTTTTTCAAGTGGATTGCCACCCTCTCCTTCAAAAACTCTTTTCCATCATTCATTAAAAATGAGGGTATGCTTTATTTTTCTGGACCATTCATGGTAGTTCTCTTTTCTAATAAGAACCACTCCAACTACGGAAATAAGAATGCATTTTCAAAAAAGACTATCTGCGAACAATTCTTTCAGCTTCTTTAAAACTTCAAAGGTATTTGTAAATGGTGCAATATGATAACTCACCTCTTCATTGACTGATGCTCCAATCAAGACAGAAGCCTTATTGCTCATGTTCTCCCATATGTTGAGCTCTTTGTCTGAGGTGGGCTTTTCAAGTGGATTGCCACCCTCTCCTTCAAAAACTCTTTTCCATCATTCATTAAAAATGAGGGTATGCTTTATTTTTCTAGACCATTTATGGTAATTCTCTTTTCTAATAAAAAACACTCCAACTACAGAAATAAGAATGCATTTTCAAAAAAGAATATCTGCGAACAATTCTTGTGAATGGCAAAGGTTCCAAAGAGCTTTCAATTTCCAAAACAAGCAAAACCTTACTCTCTGCCTTTTTATTTTCATAATTATCTGAACAACCTTCTTGATACCCTTCTATTAAAAATACCAATCTAATATCAATTGATTCAATGTAGCATGTGCAAATGCCAATACTTCAATACAATATACCCAATTCACAATATCAATATACTATCGCCATATAGTATATCACCATCACATATACGAACCAACGCATATATATCACATATAATAGATCATCATCACATATCTGAACCAGCGCCAATGGAGCAATGACCAAAACTCAACGCATATACCAAGGCTCCATTCAAAAGTCAACGCATACCAAGGTAATGCGTGTCACATAACATTAACCAACCCTAGCAATGACCAAAACTCAACGCATATACCAAGGCTCCATTCAAAAGTCAACGCATACCAAGGTAATGCGTGTCACATAACATTAACCAACCCACATATAAGAATCATTTACCAAAGCACATACAAAAATCAATGTCCATCACAACGCATATAGGATACCATGGCTCCAACGCATGAACAGAATATATGAATCAACTCACTAACAGAAAACTGACCAACATACATACCATAGACCACACGGCCTTCAAAAAGAACTCAATGCACAGCATACGCACAGTGCTCTGCAGAAATTACGCATGGCGACAAGACAGCTTCAACGTATATGTGAAGAGAACCCATTTAAATGAAACAACCAGCACATAGCATTAACGCAGATTTCGAACCAGCAGGACATCAATGCATATTACATGGGTTTCAATGCACTCTTCAAGATTCTGGCAGAGGGACAGGATAATGGCAGAAAAAATAACCGGAGTTAGTAGTTACATAGCAGAAAAAATGTTAAATGGGATCTGTAGCTCTGATACCATGTCAGTCAGGTCAGGCATTGATAACTCCACCAATGAATGAATTTTATTAAGAGATCAATAACATATAAAAAAATTGAGTAAATGGAAAAGGATAGATGGCCTAAAGTTGTCTTTAATGAAGATTGTGCAAGAGCAAAAAAAATTGGATGCAGCAAAATAACAAATGGTTTAATAAATGGGTATTTGCTTGAATTTGTGTCCCATAAACAAGAAAGAGATAAAAGCTTTTGTTATGGAAAAGTTCCACAAGAGTACTTGGGATAAAGAGTTAGGAAGAAAGAAAAATTACTATATTGAAGTGTTTAATACCACTCATAGTCATCAACCAAAAACATACATAGAGGCCAATATCTCTTGGAGAGCCAAAATTCTTATTGCTCGGTTAAGGACTAATTCTCATCAACTTCGTTGTGAAACAGGGCGCTGGAAAAGGCCGAAGGAAGTGTGGGAGGAAAGAGTGCATTTTTTGTTCTTCTAGAAAAGTGTAAATAGAAAAACATTTCATTTTAGAATGTGAGGCCTTCAAAAACAACAGGGAAAGTTATGCAGATATAATGGCAGCTAGCTCTTGGGATAATCTATTTAGCGAGGGGTTTGTTGAAAAGCTCAGAGCATATATTTTGAAGCTTCACAGAAAAAGGGCCGAATACATCAAACAAATGAAGAAACAATCTGTCCCATAGGCTATCTTTAGCATCATGGATGTTAAAATAATTTCTTCCTTTCTTTCTTTCTATATAAACATATATAAGGAAAAACTATTAGAATTTGTATTCCAATGTCTCCTCATCTTTTTTATTTTTTTATTTACATTGTTTACAATTTTCCCAATCCCAAATATTAGGTCTCAACACCTCGAAATCTGTTTCTCATTCTCATAAGTTGTCAGTTTATTTTCTTATTTACATTGATTACAATTTTCCCAATCCCAAAGATTAAGTCTCAAAACCTCGAAATTTGTTTCTCATTCTCATAGGTTGTCAGTTTACACAACATGTCAAGATTCTTCCCTCTTACGTTAAGGAAGATCACTTTTATTGAAAACAAACACATCACATCTTCTACTAATTAAAAAAACTAAGCTAATTAAACCACGTCTGTTTCAAGTTGAAGAAACAACCTGACGTGAAACTATATGAGACAGGAGACTCGTCATTTAATTAAAAAAACTAAGCTAATTAACATCGGTTTCAAGATATAAAACAAGATGACGTCAAACTATATGGACTCTGAATTTATTACAAAAAAGATAAATAAATAAACATAGCTAGTTGAAGAAACAAGCTGACGTGAACCTAAATAAATCCCGGGACTCAACTTAACACAGCACGAGAGGCATCATGACAAATTCATCTTATATCTGTATGAAGGCTCACCTCTACTTTCGGATTTTGTTACACATTAATACTCTCGACCTTATCGATGACATCAAACTTACACACGTTTGGAAAATTTCTCAACATTTTTTCAGATAGTACAATCCTGCATGTATTTCTCTCTACGGAGATAATTTCCACCTTATTGCGCTTCTCTTAGACCCGTTTAAAGACTGGCTAAGTCAGATATAAATCAGTGATCAAAATGGATATGAAATAATGTCTACATTCAGACACGCAATTAGTTAAAATAAAACAGAATAGTGAAAGAGCAAGAGTAGAACTTCTAAGCAGCAGCATCCTTTTTTTACTTTCATTCATGTATTTCTGGTAACTCATTTCCATAATCTACTTTGTAAGAAATAGCTTTGTTCATCGAAAAATTGTTATGACTACTCAAGAATGCTTTGCAACAGGTAAACACAAAATTGAAGGAAACAAAAGAGATTTAGAGGAGAATAAATCACCCACTTCATGTATGAAACGGCCTTCTAGTCCCCATGCTAAGAGATAACAAAGCCCATGCGCAGTAAAGAGTGCCATTGTTACATGACCCAGCCACACATGGTATTTCGCTGCATGTTCAAATGGAATATCTATAAGGCGTAAAAGCATTGACCCCCTTGCCACAGGAAGGAAAAGAAAACCCAAACAGAAAAGTCCCACTGAACCAAGCCGAAGTCCTGAAAGTTCCAACATTACCAAACTGCAAAACCAATACATGGTTACTACTTAATGGACATATCTCAATGAGAAATATGTAAATCTCTATAGCATATTATTGGACACAGCAACTAAAAAGGTAATTCACATTGAATAGCAACATCCTTGATTTTTATAAAAGCAAGATGCATTTATCAAAAATTGTGTCTGCTCTGTGGCTTGATGAAGCATCGCTACCACTTCCAGGATTTGGTTTAGGCATTGGTGTAGCATGTTTTTCTGGAGCCTACATAGGAACTAATAATAAACCAATTCAAAGGATCAATTAGGATGCCTATTTGCATGTTCATACACAAGTTATGGAAGACTGGACTGCTGCCCCTTGAATGGATAAATTCACATGAATATGAGTGCTGGATACTGTCTTGATTCCAGAGAACTCTTAACCAAATAAATCACGTCACTTCTGGATCAACATTATTTAAATTATAAAAAATACAGGCATTCAAACAAACCGCTACTTACATCTCAGTTTGCAATTAGAACCTTTTCCTTAAAGGCTGTACATAAATGTTGTTAGAGAATAATCTATCCCATTAGCTGAAATCATCAAGTCCAGTTCCAGTTATTTTTAGGAAGCTAATTTACCTGTCAGTTATGTGTCAGTCAGGTGTCAGTGGTGTGCGTCATGTGTGAGAGCTAAAGATTAGCATAGCTATTCTTAGTGGTTTTGGGTCTTTATAATCATGTACCTTTGAGCAATTGAATAAAGCAATTGAGCAGCAGCTCCCATCTAAGTGTGTTAATTATCGGTTTCCTCCTCTGTCCATCTATTAAATCTGCCTTAGGAAGTGACATTCGAAGGAGGAATCGAGGGCAAAGGAGCCCAAGGGAAAATTTCAAAAGAAGAAAAGAGGCTAATGCATTGTAAGACTTGATTGCAGCTGCAGTGACTTATATTTCCACCTATCTAGTCTTCAAGATATTTCTCTAAATTAGGAGTAATATGTATGCACATATATCCTAGGGTACAGAAACATGCAATCATATAATCAAATACTCCATTGATAACATAAAGGAAGGGTACCACTGAATTCATGAGTCCATGAGCATATGTCAACATAATTCTAGCAGGAAGGATAGCACTAAGTTTTAAAAGATGTCCCTGCCCACAAAGTGTTCCATTGATTTTCCAAATACATCCAATAGATATTCCATTAAGCTCCAAGGGATTTCTCCCAAATATAACCCTACATCAAATGGGAGAAGCTACCCATCATGTAAAATCTTGCTCAACTACCCTTGGAATAAAAAGGTAATTGTTTTCCTAGCTCCTTTAGTTCTCCAATGAATAATCATAGAATATTACATTCAAACGTCATGAACAACTTCCATACTAAAAGTAGCAATGAGTTGTCGAAATCCAATATCTTCTTCAAAAAGAATTACTTAAATATACATCCTTATCTCCAAGGAAAACAATATAATAATATTCTAATGTACCAACTTCATGAGACAAGTCATCAATGATACAATAATAAAGTTGGTTAAGAAACACCCTCCGAAAATAGCAAAAGGTGGGAAGCATACTCTAAGTGGTTGAACATTTAACCATCTCCAAGAAATGATAAATAAATGTGCACCCTTCTAGAATGATCTCTCAGGTGTGAACAAAGGTTTGAAGTGTGGGCGAAATAGGATTTTGATCCCAATAAAATAGTAACATGTCCTCAACAAATGTGCAACAAATCCTTCAAAACTAGAATGACTCCTTAGCCTACCCAATAGCATGCTCTTCAACGTATAACAATCTTCCATATGGGTGGAAAGGAAAAGACCAATAATAAAATAATCTTTAACAACCTTTGAAGATGTTTATGAATCAGAATAACCACTTTCACAAAGAAAATTGTTAGTTTTTTTATGGATTAAGGTAGCATCAAACAGGTGTTCTAGTCTCAGATGATGCTAAGAGACTAAGAAACACTAGATCTCAAAAATCAGAAAAACGTTTCACGAGATAAGCTTGGGAAACACCTTAATTAAATTAATTTGCCATAAATAAAGTATTTCTTAAGTCTAACTTAGGCAAAGTGGTAAATTAAACTTAATTGATTAAGGATGTTTGAGATTTCTCTAGAGGCTTCTATTGATGAAGTCTAATTGATATTCGCTGTCAATGGAGGTTGAATCATGGTCATTGAGACTCCAACGAGATATTATAAGAGCAGGTTGAAGGGCTTGGGGATAGAATCAGTGTGATCATCGTGAGCAAAGCAGATCGAGCTACCCAATTTGTATTTTTTAGTGAGGGCACAATTCGAGCCAGGGAAAGAACATCAGAGAGAGGAGGCAGCAGAGATTTGTGAAGAGCGGATTCCAAAGAGTTTCCCAATGAATTTCCAGTGTTAGAGAGACAAGAGAAAGGAGGTTGAATTATCTACAGAGAGGGCCACTACAATGAGTGCGAATAGCCAGAAACCCCAGTGTGAGTTACCAGAAGAGTGTTTGTTCAGTTGCCATAGGCCAGATCCAGCTCTAGAAGGTAGAGTGAATTCATTCCTAAGGCAGAGGGAGGCAATATGACTCATCCAAAGTCAGTTTTGAGGTTGTACAATTTTCTCCAGCCAAGTCATGCACATTTTCGGTCCAGTAGTGTGAATTGTTGGAAATGTTAGTTTCTGTAACATTGGATGTGTTCTAGCCACGAAACTTGGTGGAGAGGCTAAAATCAAGTTTCGTGGCTAGAATACATGAGATCTCCTATAATGATCCTAAGTAGGAATACAAGTAATAACAAGCAAATAATACATGCAAAAAATTATTAAAATGAAATATTCAACAAACACCCATATAAAAGTTGCAAATGGAGAACTTCTGAGTCATTTTATTATATTTCTGCAAGTCAAAAACAATAGATGATGGAATGGTGCACCTGGGCTTCAAAGGACAAGCAGCACCAAACCCAAGTAGGAAAATGCCTGAGTTGAATGTTGTCCAGTTGCTGCACCAATCTGCACTACGCTACCGAGAAAATTACTTCTCTATTGAAGTTTGAATGGATGGAAAGGGCACTAAAAATGCCCAGAAATTTATATGCTTTTAACCTCGGACTCCTTGGCCAAAACCCAAAAAAAACCCAAAAGGGATTTTAGCTAGTTTGGACTTTTGATTTTCGACCCCCTTGGAGCCTCACCTCAACTCTAGCTGCCAATTTCAACTTGCTGGAAAGTGCCTATAAATCCACGTGGAAACTCCTCCAAAACGCTAGGTTCACCCATTCTATCAAATCCCTGACCCCCCAGATGATCTCTTGGCCCAACTCAGCTGCTCCCAAGTACCACGAAAATTTGTTGTGTGGCCTCTTCACTGTCCCTCAACTTAACAGTTCGAATTGCTGGAGTGTTGATCCAACTGGCAGAGACCTTCGGCAAAAATTCTTGTCCAATGTTGCTACCTCAGCTCCCTGACCTCCCAGAAATATGCAGTCCCTTCTCTGCGTTGGTTGTTGATGTGTGTCACTACCCCAGAACTCTTGAAAACTCCTATAGAACAGACTCCTTAGGGCAGGCACGAATGTTCCCCCGAAGTAGAAGTTGAATCTCCCACATGAGAGACTCGTGGCTAAACAGTGGGTAGACTGCCTAAACAGCAAAGTGAACAGAGGTGTTTGTTTGCAAATGTCAAAGATGAACCCAAAATGAGGGTTGATCTCTCCTGATATCTCCTTGGGCCTCCTTAGCCTCATGTGGGCCCTTCCATCCATCCATTTGATTTCCCTCCAAGAAAATCGAATGGCTAGTTCAAATTCCCCATGTGGGTGGTCCCCACATTCCACTAGCTACCAAATAAAGTCGATTTGGCCCCTAAATCCCTAAGTCGAACTATGGGGCTCTCTTCCTAAGTGAAAAATGTGCAAAATTGTGTAGCAGCACCCTGTTACTAATGTTTTTGAGAAGGGACAACATCTCCAAAACACATAAATAGTTTCTCGAAATTCCACCTAGAGATGACTTAATTAAATTATTAACCTATTTTTTAATCTTTCCTAAGTCTAAACTTGGGAAAACCGGTTAATTAATTAGAATTAATTAAGTCAAGGTAAGAATTCTCTAGAAACTCACACGGATCGATCCAAAAATGACATGAGCCGTCGATTAACATTTAATCTTGGCAGTTGGAATCCCAATAGGAAGATATAATAAGGGATTGATGTGGTGATGGAGAACACACTTGTGAGAACCACAGAAATTTCAATTTCCTTAGAGGGTTTGATTTTCAGTGAGCCATCAGTGCTGGAAGAATTTGAGCTTTAGTAGGGAAACAAAGACAGTGAAGGACAGGGACAATGAGGCTAGAGGAATTTTTCCAAATTCAATGAGTACATTTGCAAAGAGGCCAAGATTTCTCCAGGAGGTTGCGCAAAGGCAGCGAAGGGCCTCAAGAAGGCAGTTCGATTCGCTGAGAAGGGAAGACATCTTTAGTTCTAGAGGCTGGAAAGGAGTCCCAGGTGTCGAAGAAGAATTTTCCTAGCCAGCTGCAGGCAGGACGACTTGATTAGCAGTTAGTTCAGGCAGCACGCAAAGTAGGCAGCTTCAGAGTGACACAAAGCCTACACAAGCCCAGTTGGATGACTTGATTTTCAGTGATAGTCGAGAGTCAGAATTGTTCGGAGTGAGGGTAAATTTCCCTCTAGTATTTTTGCCAATATTTTGTCTATAGAATAGCCACATTACAGCATCCATATTATTGTACTCAAAATTTCTCACTGTTGCATAATAATAAAACTCTCATCTACTGCGTCTGTTTTCGCATGTTGGGTTTTTCCGGGGACAATTGTCCCAAAATAATTATCATATTTTTATGTGTGTGTGCATATTTTCTCAGTTCCAACGCTATTTATTTTCCACAGAATTTTATTTGAGAAGGTTGCAATGTGTTTAATTTGATGTTTCCATAGCAATAAACTGAATAATTAATTTATCAATTAGAAGAATTAATACCTTTTGTTGCAATAGAATTTCAATAGCAAAATTTTTTGAGCTGCAGAATAATTTTGTAGTGCTAAAATTTTCACATGGTATCAGAGCGTGAGCGATCAGTCAAGAAGCTCAGAAGTGAAGAAGAGAATTTCATTGCCCAGGAGCCACAGGCCGAAATTCCTAGAGGCAACGCAATCCATTGACAAGCAAGCCGAATTTTTGAGGCATAAATTCGTTTTCTTTCAGTTGCATGATTGGCAAAAAAATTCTATTTGCCCAGGACGGTGATTCCAACAGTCAAAGGGAGCAGTAGCAACTCAGACTTTCGCTGAGCATATTTATGGTTGGACGCAGAGGGTTTTGCAATAGTTTGCAGTCGCAGAATCAACGTCAGGTGGAAGAGAAAAGCACAAACACAACAGAGGGACAATTTCTCTTAGGGAACTTAGAGTCTCAAAAGTTCGATTTTTCTAGGCAGATTCGTAGTAGCTGAGTGCAGATTCTCTCACTCTAGAAGATAATGCGTATAGCAGAACCAGCATCCAAGCAGAGGGAAAGAGGGAGTTTTCGGCAGATTCAGAGATGGCTACAACTGGATTGAAAGATCAGAATAGGTTGGAGGAAGAGGATTCCTGCAACCTTCTTGTTAGATGAATATAGTCTGAAGTTGTACATAGACAATGTTGTGGCAGTTCCCCAAGATGCGGATCAGTGGAAAGAATACATGAAGGAAATGGTGAAGGCGATGCGGATGATCCTGGATGGAGTCCAAGACCATATAGTCTCAAATATATCTGGCAAGGATACTGCCAAACAGATGTGGGATGCTCTCGCCCAACTATATCAGGGTACTTCCAAGCAACCAAAGATGTTCTAGGAAGAAAAGTTGAGATGTATCAAGATGCAAAAAGGGGAAGGCATAGATCCCTTCCTCACAAGGATTCGAGAAGTCCGAGACCAGCTTGCAGCTATTAGGGCAATGCCTCAACCAACAAAGCTAGTGCGGTTGGCACTAAACAATGTCTCTGATGAGTAGCAAGTTTTTGTCCAAAGTATATTGGGCAGAGACAAGCTACCGAAATGGGACAGGATGTGGTCCAAATTGCAGTAGCAAGAGTTGAGATGAGTTTTGCTAAAGAGCTCCATCAATGGCAGCAGTAGTAGCGAATTGAAAGGGGTGAAGGAGGAGGAGAATGTGTCCCTAGTGTCTAAGGGTCCCAGTCAGGGGCAGGGGAAGCAGAAGAAGAACCTATCAAAGGTTAAGTGCTTCAGGTGTGGCGAGATTGACCACTGCAGTACGCATTGTCCTCTCAGGAAGAAGGACAAGCAGGAGAACCAGGACCAAGCAGTAGCATCAACCAAGATTGACAAGTTTTTCTCCAGGCTAGAGGAAGACTTTGCTATGATGGCAGTCATACCTCCAGGAGTGAGGTGGGGTGACTTGGAGTTGTAGCCCCAGAGAGATACAGAGATGGGTAGTATCCACTGAGGTGTCCTCCTAATGAATCATTACCTTGCTACAGGGGCCACAATGTTCAGTAGCAGGATGGATCAGTGTCAGTGATGTAGTCAGGTTTAGAGTGACAATTGCAGACTAGTGGCAGTCAGATGCTGAGGAGTGAAGTGTAGTGTTGACATCACAGCAGGTGGCTCAGTGCAGTGTTGGCAGCAACGCAAGTTCTTCCGTGATAGTGTAGATGCTAGTAGCAGTGAAGACTAGGGAGACAGATGCATGACACTGGACACATTTGATTAAGTATTTTGGATGCTTCTAAGTTGTAGTAGTTGCAGTTGCAACAACAATAACTGAGAGGGATTTGCAGTGTAGATGTAGAGTTGGCAGCAGTATGGCAGTGTCAGTAGTAGCATAGACGTAGCATCAGAGATATGCAGTAACTGATGGGCAATAGTAGCGTGACAAGAGGTGATACAAAAACAGGTTGTTCAACACTAAAGACAACATGGTCCTCACTAAGAGGGAGTGTCATTTTTTCTAGCATCGGATGTGTTCTAGCCACGAAACTTGGTTGAGAGGCTAGAATACATAAGATCTCCAAAACCCAGAAATTGTTTCTAGAAATTCCACCTAGAGATGACTTAATTAGATTATTAACCTATTTTTTAATGTTTCGTAAGTCCAAACTTAGGAAAACAAGTTGATTAATCAGAATTAATAAAGTCAAGGTGATAATTCTCTAGAAACTCACACTGATTGACCCAGAAATGATCTGAGCCATCAATTAAGATTTATCTTGGTCGTTGGAGTCTCAATAGGAAGATCTAAGAAGGGATCGATGTGGTGATGGAGAACACACTTGTGAGAAACATAGAGAGTTCAATTTCCTTACAGGGTTCGAATTTCAGTGAGCCAACAATGCTGGAAGAATTCGAGCTTCAGTAGGGAAGCAGAGACAGTGAGGGGTAGGGATAGTGAGGCTGGAGGAAGTTTTCCAGATCTAGCGAGTACATTTGCAAAGAGGTCGAGTTTCTCTTGGAGGCTGTGTAAGGCAATGCAGAGCCTCAAGAAGGCAGTTCGATTTGCTGAGAAGGGAAGACGTCTTTAGTTCTAGAGGTCAGGAAAGAGTCCCAAAGTGTCGAAGAAGAATTGTCCTAGCTAATAACAGGTAGGACGACTTGATTAGCAGTCAATTTAGGCAGCTTCAGAGTGATGCAGAGCCTATGCAGACCCAGTTGGAGGGCTTTCTTTTCAGTGACAGTCGGGAGCTGAAATTGCCCAAAGTGAGGGTAAATTTCCCTCTAGTATTTTCTCTATAAAATAGCCAGATTATGACATCCAGATTATTATGCTCGGAATTTCTCACTGCTGCATAATAATAAAACCCTCATCTGTTGCACGGGTTTTCCCAAGTCGGTTTTTTCCTTGTACGATTGTCCAAAATTAATTGTGTCATATTTTTATGTGAGTGTGCTTATTTTCTCAGTTCCAATGCTTTTTATTTTCCACGGAATTTTATTTGAGAAAGTTGCAGTGTGTTTAATTTGATGTTGTCATAGCAATAAACTGAATAATTAATTTATCAGTTAGAAGAATTAATACCAGTTGCTGCAATAGGATTTCAGTAATGAAATTTTCTGAGTTGCAAAATAATTTCGTAGCGCTGAAATTTTCACATGGAAGTGCGAGTGGTTGGAGAGAGGCCGAGTTGATCACAAAAGAAGATGATAATTTATCTCCAGTTTTTTTGCTAGTTGATTTCCAGAGATTTTCCAATAGGAAACCAGTTGTAATAATTAAAAAATTGTTGCATAATAAAATAAACCCTCATCTGCTGCACAGATTTTCCCTTCGGGGTTTTTCCGAGGTCCTTTAGTCCAAAATAACAGTGTCAATTTTTTTGCGTGTGCATCTATTTCTTAGTTCCTATTTATAATTTTGTAGTATTTTTATTGTGAAAAATGCATCAATGATTTAATCGGTATATGTTGTAAACAAATAAATTGCTAACAAGTTAGAAGATTAAACTCTAGTTAGTGTATTCATGGAAATTTCACATGGTATAAAAGCATAGTTGATCAGATCAAATGCTTAGAAGAGAAGGAAGAAAAGTTGTGCAATTTCAGAGGAATATTTGAGCACAATATTTCCAGATCTACATAGGCCAGCCAGGCAGTCCGAACTGCTGGAGGAGGAAAATCGATTTCCAGATCCGGGGTGGAGGAAAAACCGATTTGCTACAATAGTAGTTCCAACAAGCAGTAGGATTTCCAGAAAGAGGTTCCAGTGAGAATATCAGTGATTTCACAAAATATATTTAGGTGCATACACTTGTAACAAAGGTTTGCAGTTGCAAATCTACGCAGGGAAGGAAGAGAAAAGCACACAGAGGAAAATTCGATAGGGTTTCCAATTTTCCAATCGAGGAAAGGAGGCCATAATTTCTAGCAACAGAAGGTTGTAGAAGACTTGTCAGTCCAGCGAATACAAGTTTCTAGGTTAGTAGTACATGTACCAGATTCTCGAGAAGGAATTTCGGGAGGTAGAGTGAGTTACCCAGTAGAAGCAGCAGGTAGTGTGAATTCTGAGGACACTGGAGGCAAGTGCAAGAGAAAATCTGTGCATTTCCAGAGGGAGTGTGAGTGCAGTAGGAAGGCCAAGGTAGGCTGCCGGAAGGAGTAGCAGATTTCCATCAAATAGTTCTCAAATTTTCCAGTATGGCCACAGAGAAAATCAACATTCAGGAGGCTACGGATTTGTCTTCCAGATTGGAAGATGAATTCGCTCAGATAGCTTGCCTCTCTAACTCAACTTCACAAGGTGTTCGATCTACAGACAGTGGAGCGTCAACTCACATAATAGGAGTTAGAGACTACCTCTCTACCTACAATAAGGAGGAGACGGACTTCCAGATCCATATGGGAAACAAAAGTAAATGTACTCTAGTCGGGAGAGGTACCATCAAGATTCAGAGGGAGTCAGGAGCAAGCACCAATGTTACAAATGTGTTGCATGTGTCCAGCTTAGGTATGAACCTAATTTCAATATCAAAACTACAAGACAAGGGATAAGATGTCTACTTTATAAGGAAGAAAGTGTTCATCAAACACCAGGACTGGAAGAAGATGAAGCAGATTGGAGTTCATAGCAACAGGTTGTACAAGTTGCAACTCAACTCTCCAAAGACACTAGTTAGTAGTAGCAACAGTGATTGCAATAGCAGTGGGAGAGACCTAAACAAATTATGGCATAGGAGAATGGTACATTTACACCATGGAGCACTTATGATGCTCATGGAGATAGTGGCAGGTGTTCCAAAATTGACCACGAAACACAATGATGTGTGCAGGAGTTGCGTATGGAAATAAGCTAAGGCATCATTCCTAAGAAATGACATTAGATTAGATGGTGTGTTGCAACTTATAAAATCAGATATTTGCAGCCCTATGTCCACCAGATCCTTCATAGGGTACGATTATTTCATCACCTTCATCGATGAATACTCTAGGAAAACTTGGATCTACCTCTTGAAAACCAAGAATGAGGTCTTCAGTCATTTCCAAGAGTTTAGAGCTCTAGTGGAAAATGCGACAGGGAAGAGGATCAAGGTGATTTACATAGATAACAGAGGAGAGTACAAAGACAGTGACTTCACGGGATTTTGTGCGAAGGAGGGCATCAAGAGGGAGTGAACAACTCCATACAATCATAGCAGAATGGAGTAGCAAAGTGGAAAAACAGATCTATAGTTGGGGCAGCCAAGGCTATGTTGTATGACCAAGAAATGCCCAAGTTTCTATGGGAAGAGCTATGTAACACGGCAGTGTATATACAAAACAGGGTTCCTCACAGGGCATTGGGGAAAGTAACACCAGAAGAGGTTTTCTCAGGGAAGAAGCCGAAAGTTAGTCACTTCGGGATCTTTGGCAGTGTAGCCTACCTGCCATGTACCAGATGAAAAACACACTAAGTTAGATCATAGTCCAGACTATAGAGAAGGGGTTCTTTGTTGAGTATAGTGAAACCTCAAAGGCATATAGGATCTACATTCCTAGCAACAGGAAGATCATCATGAGACAGGACATAAAGTTCATGGAGGATAGACCCTTTGAGAGATCTCGCGAGATGCTGACAAGTGATCAGTGTGAGCCAACATAAGCTCCATTAGTTTAGCAACAAGGGCAGTCATAAGGGAATCCACAAGGATAGTCACACAAATCTACTACAATTACTAGTACTAGCACGACCTCAGGTGCAAGAGATTCAATGATTTCGCAGCAGACGGAGCAATAGAGGCAAGATGAGCTGGTTGAACCACCCACCACTAGCAGTCGAACTAGTAGAGAAGTTCATCAAAACGCTGAGGGATGTGAAGGCATTTATGGGAGTCTGTGTTGTTCCTTTTTATGGTGTTCCTTATGATATGGTTAGGGTGGAATTTCAGGGTTTGAGGCAAACAAGTCGCATGTGTAGGTTTACGTCATCAGCGAGCCCAGGAGATATTTTATGGGGTCTAGAGGAGTTCACTTACCAAACTCAATCATCAAGATTGATTCTGCACAATTTGTTAGTTTTTGTAGCATTAGATGTGTTCTAGCCACGAAATTTGGTGGAGAGGATAGAATGCATGAGATATCCAAAACCCATAAATCATTTTTGGAATTCCACCTAGAGATGACTTAATTAGGTTATTAACCTATTTTTTAATGGTTCCTAAGTCTAAACTTAGGAAAAATGGTTAATTACTCAAAATTAATTAAGTCAAGGTGAAAATAGTCTAGAAACTCACACGAAACGACTTCGAGATGATCCTAACTCTTGATTAAGTTTTAATCTTGGTCGTTGATGCTCCAATAGAGTATTATAAGAAGCAGTGGATGGGCACTTAGAAACACTTGGAGAATTCGATTTTCCACGATAGTAGCAGTCAGTTGTCAGAGGGTTCGAGCTTTAGTGATGAAGCAAAGACAGTGAAGGGAAGGTAAAGTGAGGTTGGAAAAAGATTTCCAGATCCAGTGAGTGCATTTGCAGAGAGGCAAAAGAGCCACAGTGAGGCTGATGTCGGGACTGTAAAATAGCCTCTAAAGGCAGTTCGATTTGTAGATTCGTAAAGTCATTTCAGTGTTCCAGTGGCAGAAGAATTTTGCAGAGGCAGGGAGAAGTGTTTCCAGAGTTAGTGGCAAACAAAAGAAGAAACTCAGATTGAGATCCAGGCCGTACGAATTAGACCCTGCAAAGAGCCCACACAGAGGGTGATGCAGGCAAATTCGTAGAGGGTTTCAGAGGCTAGTCTTTAGTGCTGAATTTTCCTGTGGGGTGAGGAAAATTCCTCATTATATCCTTGCCAGTATTTTTCACTGTAGGATTGCCAGATTTGGCATCCAGATTTTTGTACTCAGATTTCACTACTGCATAATAATAAAAACCCTCAGCTGCTGCACCGGTTTTCCCAAGTTGGGTTTTTCCAGGCACATTTGTCCAAAATAATGGTGTCATATTTTAAGTGTGAGTGCTAGAATTTCTCAGTTTCCAGCACTATTTATTTCCGCAGTTTTATTTGTGAAGGTTGCAGTATGATTAATTTGATATTTGTCGAAGAAGAAAAATCTGTTGAATTAATTAACAATCAGAAGAATTAATTCTAGTTGTTGCAATTGGATTTCAATTTTGAAAATTTCACATGGTATCAGAGCGTGAGTGATCAGCCAGGAAGCTCAAAAGAGGAGAGAATTTCACTGTTCAGAGGGAGCAGTGAGCCGAAATTAATAGAATTTGCGCAATGGCCAGACAAGCAGGCCGAATTACTAGGGCTAGGGTTTGGTTTTCAATTCCAGGCTGGCAAAAAGTCGAGTTGCCCGAGATAGTGATTCCAACAATTAGAGGGAGTAGCGACAACTCAAATTTTCGCTAAGCAGATTCCTTGGTTTTACGCAGAGGGTTTTGCAACAATTTATAGTTGCAGAATCAACATCGAGTGGAAGAGAAAAGTACACACAAAAGAGGGAAAACTTCTCTTAGAAAACTTCCAATTTTAGAGGTTCGATTTTTCCAAGCAGATTTGAAGTAGCCGAGTGAAAATTTTCTCACTTTAGAAGAGAGTGCGAATAGCATTTCCAGCAGTCGAGCAGAGGGAAAGAGGGAGATTTTCGAGGTTTATTTTCTCTAGTTTTGAGTTTTCAGATTTTGAAGCTCTGTAGGGATGACCATACAAGATTTCCAAAGGAGGTCGTGCGAGTTAGCCAAAATGCAAATCTGAGCAATAGATTGACTTCTAGTAGTCAGAGACAAACGTCGGAGGAAGTGCAAGTTGCAAAGAAAGGAAAGGTCCTAGCTAGGGACTAAGCTTGAAAGGAGATAATGGGACACCATATCCAGGTGGAGTATGAGACTCAGTGTGCTAGATGGGCAAGGTCCAGTGCAGTTGCAACTAGGAGATCAGTTAGATTAGTTCCATGGTGTTGCAACGGGACCATCCCTTTGCTACGGGGGCCCTCATTATCATAGTGGCAGGGTCAATGTGAGAAAACGCAAACAGTCATTCAAATAACAACTGAAAATCTAGTTGCAGTTAGTACATGTTAGACAGTTGCAGAGCTAGCTGCAATGACACAGGCAGTGTGAATTGCCCACTTGCAGTATACAGGTGCAGTTCCAACTAGAATATTCCCAGTGTAAAGCTATGCAATCTAGTTTCTAGCACAGGAGGATAGTGCGAGTTGCTAGCAGGGAGCAGAAAGATTTCCCAAAGGGAGATCGAGACTCAGAGGGAGTCTAGCTTCAAAGGGAGAAACCTTATGGAAGCTAGTGCTTCAAGATCTGGGGAGATCAGACTCATTATTGTAGTAGTTTCCATAGCAGTGCAGATATAGCAGCAAAGCAGTAGCAAAAACAATGAGTAGATCAAATTTTTCTATGTTCACAGATATACCTCCAGGAGTGAGGTGGGGTGATTTGGTGCTATAGCCCCAGAGAGCTACAAAGAGTGGGAAGGGTCCTTGAGGATTCCACCTCATGGATCATTACCTAGCTGCAAGGGCTCACAGTATTTAGTAGCAAGATGGATCAATGGAAATGATGCAGTTAGTACCAGAGTGACAGTTGCAAACTAGTAGCAATCAAATGTTGAGGAGTGCAATGCAGTGTGGATAGCAGAGCACGTGGCTCAGTTTAGAATTAGCAGCAACGCAGATACTTCAGTAGACAGTGCAATATCTAGTAGTAGTCAGGACTCGGGAGATAGGTGAATTATACTAAACACAAATGATTCATTATTTTGGATGCTTCTTAGTTGCAGTTGTTGCAGTTGCAATTGCAGCAACAACAAATGAGAGGGAGTTGCAGTGCAAATGCAGTTTTGGCAATAGTATGGCAGTCTCAGTAGCAACACAGATGCAACATCAGAGTTGCGCAATGGTTGGTGGAAACAGTCACCAGACATCAACAGCATGGCAGGAGATGATACAGAAACAGAGTATTGTGGCAAGGTGTGTAACACTAGAACATAGTCCTCACTAAGAGGGTGCGTTAGTTTTTGTAGCATCGGATGTGTTCTAGCCACAAAATTTGGTGGAGAGGCTAGAATGCATGAGATATCCAAAACCTCGAAATCGTTTCTAGAAATTCCACCTAGAGATGACTTAATTAGATTATTAACCTATTTTTTAATGTTTCCTAAGTCTAAAATTAAGAAAAATGGTTGATTAATCATAATTAATTAATTCATGGTGAGAATACTCTAAAAACTCACACAAATCGACTTCAAGATGATCCTAGCTCTTGATTAAGTTTTAATCTTGGTCATTGGTGCTCTAACAAAGGCTTATAAGAAGAAGTCGATGGGCACTTAGAGAATATGTTGATTTGGAGTAGTATCAGATGTGCTCTAAGACTCAAATTTTGTAGGGAGGCTTGGGCACATGCATTCCAAAGAATGCAGAAACCATTTTGGGAAATTCCACCCAGAGACGATTATATTAAAATAATTAATAATTTTAATGGGGTTCCTAAGTCTAAACTTAGGAAAATTAAAATATTAATGGGTATTAACCTAAATTGTGGGTGAAACTTCTAGAAAAAAGATGGAGATCAAGTCAAAACGATTTGAGCCTTTGATTAGGAGTTAATCTAAGCCGTTGGTTGTCCAACAGAAAGATATAAGAAGGAGCTTGAGAGTCATTTAGAAAATACACAAAGAGAGATCAAGAAATTGATTTTCTGAAGCGAGAAGTTCTCCAGAGGAAAATTTGATTGAGGAGATTTCTTTTAGCAGAGGGGCAGGGATAACTTCCGGAGAGAGTGATTTTCTCAGCCGGAAAATCATCAGCAGAGAGAGGCAAAGAGTAATCCAGCAGTGGCAACGCTGAGTCAGACCGGCTGATGCAAAGGCAGCGTAGAAGCCAATGAGGAGTCTGAAATTTGCAAAGGTAATTCGAGTTTCAGAAGCCGGGAGCTGGGGTGTGAGACCGAGAGGCAGAAATCGAATCTCTTGGGTAGAAAATCGACCATCCAGAGGAATGACGCAGTCTCTAGAGAGCTTGGCATTGGGCTAACGCAGATACTACGCAAAGGCAGTGCAGAGGTAGCCAGAAAAGTCGGAGGCAATCAATCTGGGGTTGGATCAACCAGGATTTCCAGTGATAGTGTGAGGTAACCTCACAATTATTTCTACCAGTATCTCTCCATAACTAAATAACCCTGTGAGGTATTCAGAGATGTATTCAGAATTTGCTACTGCTTAATAATAATAAACCCTCAGAGTTGTTGCACCAGTTTTCCCGCATTGGGTTTTTCCGGGGACTTTTGTCCAAAAATAACGGTGTCATATGTGTTTGTATTTCCTTGCTCAATTTCTATGGTTCAGAATCATACTTAGTTTGGTGTAGGTTGCTTCAGTAATTTACTTCTTTATTTCAAGAAGAAATCTGAAATAAGTTTGTAATGTAATTTACAATCTAGGTGAAGTAGATTCAGTCGATTGCAGTAGGATTCCTGAGATTGTTAGATCTAGTCATTTTCACATGGTATCAGAGATTTTGATATGAAACAGGAAGAAAAGATCTAGCACTGAAGCAAGGGCTAACTTGTTGTAGCAAGCAGCAGCTCGAATCCCTTGAGGGATTGCGTTGTTTTAACCAGGAGGGCTATATTTTCGAGGCTATCTATCTGTGAGTGAGTCGACAGAGAGGTAAGACTGTCAGATCGAGAATTTTCCAAGGCAGAAGGAGCCACACAGAGCCTCAGTGTAGAGATAGAGGAACGCATTTTTCTGCAAGTTGAATGCTGGGCAAAAAAGCCATCGAAAGAAGGAAGCAAATCACATAGTGAGGGAATACTTCCTCAATGGTTTCTTGCCGAGGAAATCAGTATTTATCATTTGTTGAGCAGTAGAAGAGCAGCAGACTTACCAACTCCATTAGGGATTATGTAAGCCAGCCTAGAAGCTATGCAGTAGGGAGAAAGAGGGAGTTGTTCGACAATTTTCGGAGGATATGGCAACCAGTGGCTTGAGGGATCAAAACAGGTTGGACAGAGCATCCAACTATGTCATCTAAAAGGCTATAATGTTTTTCCTTCTAGATGAGCATGCCCTCAAGACGTATGTCAATAGTGTGGTGACTAAACTTGCGGATGCAAATCCGCTAAAGAAGTACAAGCCTAAGATGGTGAAGACCAAGAGGATGATCCTGGATGGAGTCAAGGATCATGTGGTGTGCCACGTTTCTAGTAGAGCAACTACTAAGGAGATGTGGGATGCCTTGGCCATGTTGTATCATGGATCTTCCAAGAAGCGGAAAATGTACTTAGACCAGAAGCTGAGATCTGCTCAGAGGTAGAAGGGAGAACGAGGGGATCCATTCCTCACGAAGCTGAAGGAGACCCTTAATGAGTTGTCGGTTGCAGGACATACACCTCACAATTCAGAGTTAGTGAGACTGGCCCTCATTTATGTCTCAGATGAGTGGCAAGTCTTTGTCCAGAGCATCCCGGGCAAAGCAGCATTGCTAATTGGGATGAGATGTGGACAACTCTAAAACAAGAGAAGTTGAGGAGAGACCTGGTCAAGGTAAAACCTGACGGAAGAAGTGGGTCAAAGCCTAAGGAGGAGGTGGAGAATGCAACCATTACATCGAAGGGACATCAAGGGCAACAGAGACGAAAGAAGGACGTATCCAAGGTGAAGTGTTTCAGATGTGGTGAGATCGGCCACTATGCATTATAGTGTCCTTTGAAGAAAAAGAGCAAGGATGAGAAGCACGATCCTAAGGTTGCAGCTGCAAAGATCGAACAGGAGGAGGAGTTCGCCATGACAATCAAGATACCTCCAGGAGGGAGGTGCGCTGATTTGGACCTGTAGTTCGAAAGAGCTACAGATAGGCACGATCCTTGATGACTCCACCTCTTGGATCAATATCTTGCTACAGGAGCCCAATTTTGCAATAGCAGGATGGATTAGTGTTGGATGGTGACGAGGAGTGTTGGGAAGACAGTTGCGGTGGCTAGAAGCACCAGAGACTGAACAACGCAGTGCAGAGTTGGCAGTAGTGCAAATGGCATAGAGCAGAGGTCGGCAACAAAGCAGTAGATTCAAAGAGTTAGTGCAAAGACTAGTAGCAGTCAGTGCCAAAATTCACGTGGTATCGTACTGAACATAGTTAGTTCAGTAATTTTGGATGTTTTTTAGATGCTTCTCTTAGCAACTGAGTTGCAGTACGGATGCAATGTTAACAGTGGTAGTGCTAGCAACATAGTAGATGCAACATTTGAGAGGGAGCTATATTACAAATGTAGCATTGACCGTGGCAGTGTTAAAGGCAGCGGTACAGTTGCAGCAACAGTGTAGTGGTTGGTGGACAGCATGTCGAACATCAGCAGCATAGAAGATATTACTTTAGAGTTAGAGCAGTATGCAGCAGTAGTATATTACTAGACCACATTCCTTGCTAAGAGGGAGTGTTGATTTTGGGTAGCATCAGATGTGCACTAGCCTCAAATTTTGCAGGGAGGCTTGAGCACATGCATTCCAAAGAACCCAGAAACTGTTTTGGAAAATTCCACCCAGACACAGTTATAATAAAATACTTAATATTTTTAATGGGGTTCCTAAGTCTAAACTTAGGAAAATTAAAATATTGATGAGTATTAATCTAATTGTGGGTGAAACTTCTAGAAAAAGACGAAAAATCAAGTCAAAACGATCTGAGCCTTTGATTAGGAGTTAATCTAGGTTGTTGGTTGTCCAACAGAAAGATATAAGAAGGGGCTTGAGGGTCATTTGGAAAATACACAAAGAGATCAAGAAATCGATTTTCTAAAGTGAGAATTTAAGTGAGAATTTCTCAGGAGGAAAATTCGATTGAGGAGATTTCTTGCCACAGAAGGGGAGGGATAGCTTCTAGAGAAAGAGTGATTTTCTCTATGTTGCACGGGTTCCCGAACCTAGGGGTGGGGTTCTCGAACCCGTCCCGGGTTCCCGTCCCCACGTTCCGAGTGCTAGAATGGGTACCTCTGAGAAGAACCCTGAAGAACCCGGTTCTTCTTGAAAGAACCCCAGACTTCGAAATCATAAACCAAGTTCTTTTGATACATCGGAAAGGATTGCAAAGTGTCGATGTAGATGTAATATTCCCAACTCAAATATGCTCAATTTTCTCTTAAAATTTCTGAGTTTTTAATTGAGTTTCAATGAGTCTCAATTGAGGTATTTTATCAAATAGTTGAAGGACAACTGTTGTAGATGTTGGTTTTACATTTTCTCTCAAGTGACATGGACAGTGGTCATTGCAGCAATGGGAAAATGCTTCAAATAACTAGACAACTTATTTAAAAACTTAGAATTAGACTTTCACTGCTGTTACAACTTAAAATGATGAAATTTTTTTAGCATAAACAGCCATGCAATTAACTAGACACCAATAGATGTAGTGAAGGTCAAAATGGTGGAACCTGGTAGCATTACAACAGTGTATAAATGGAATATCAGCCTTTAAATAATAGATCTTCAGCCATTAAAATCAGTCTTCTACAGCAGAGATGGATCAACAATAAACATAGCTTGTTCTCTGAAAAATTGTTGTTTAACAAGGCAAAGTTTGATATTGTTTAAGAGCAAATTTCCCAAATTTTACAATGCCATTGCGAAGGACACACCTGGAACATGCTCCATCTGATAAGAACTTAAACTTGCTGATTGTCAGAGCTTCTGCAATTAACTTGATTTCTTGAGTAGGCAAGCTGCTACAGGATTTGGCAAAAATCTTGAAATCTGGAGAGTAAATAAGGATACATAAATTGGGCTCTATTATCTCTTGAAAGAGGATATTTCATCAGCCTTTAACCTCTGAAATCAATACAGTTAAATCATAATATTTTAGCTTTCTTGTTTAAAGTTGAAAAATATACAAATTCATATATATTTATATTTATAAAATATGATATTTATATATTATATATATAAATTATAATATACCCCCGACGAACCCTCGCACCCTATTTCAAAAAATGACGTACCCGTCCCCGTCCCTGTACCCGTCCCTGAACCCACGTTTCCTGGCAACATAGGATTTTCTCAGTTGGAGAATCATCAGCAGAGAGAGGCAGAGAGTAATCCAACAGTGGCAACATTGAGCCAGAGGGGTTAACACAGAGCCATGCAGAGGAAACGCAAAAGCCAGCGAGGTGTCTGAAATTTGTAGAGAGAATTCAAGTTTCGAGACCGGGAGTCAGTAATCGAATCTCCTAGGCAACAAATCCACCAGCCAGAGGAGTGACGCAGTCCCCAGAGAGCTTGACGTTGGGCTGACGTAGATACTATGCAGAGGCAGCGAGAAAAATCGGCTACAATCAGTCTGGGGCTGGATCAGCCAGACTTTCCAGTGATAGTGTGAGGTAACCTCACAATTATTTCTGCTAGTATTTCTCTCTATAACTGAATAACCCTGTGGGGTACTCAGAGATGTATTCAAAATTTGCTACTGCTTAATAATAATAAACCCTCAGAGCTGTTGCACTGGTTTTCCTGCAATGGGTTTTTTCGGGGACTTTTGTCCAAAAATAACAGTGTCATATGTGTTTGTATTTCCTTGCTCAGTTTCTATGTTATAGAATCATATTTAATTTGGTGTAGGTTGATTCAGTAATTTACTTCAATATTTCAAGAAGAAATCTGAAATAAGTTTGTAATGTAATTTACAATGTAGGTGAAGTAGATTCAGTGGGTTGCAGTGGGATTCCTGAGATTGTTAGATCTAGGAATTTTCATAGAATACGCCTGAGACACTTGGAGAATTCGATTTTCCAAAGTAGTAGCAGTCAGTTATCGGAGAATTTTAGCTTCAAAAAGAAAGCAGAAACAGTGAGGGACAAGAACAGTGAGCCTGGAGGAAAATTTCCATATCCAGTGAGTGCATTTGTAGAGAGGCAGAAGAGACATAGTGAGGCTGACACGGGGACTATGCAATAGCCTCTAAAGGCAGTGTGATTTGCAAATTCGGGAAGTCATTTCAGTGTTCTCGTGACAGAAGAATTTTGCAGAGGCCGAGAGAAGTGTTTCCAAAGTCAGTAGCAAGCAAAAGAAGCAACTCAGATTGAGATCCACGTCGTACGAATTAGAGCCTACACAGAGCCCACACAGAGGGTGACGCAGGGCAATTCATAGAGGGTTTTAGAGGCGAGTATTCAATACCAGATTTGCCTGTGGGATGAGGAAAATTCCTCACTAGATTTTTCCAGTATTTTTCTCTGTAGTATTGCCAGATTCGACATCCATATTTTTGTACTCAGATTTCACTACTGCATAATAATAAAAACCATCAGTTGTTGCACCGGTTTTCCCACGTTGGATTTTTCCTAGGACATTTGTCCAAAACAACAGTGTCATATTTTGTGTGAGTGCTAGCATTTCTCAGTTTCGAAAGCTATTTATTTCCACAGTTTTATTTGTGAGGGTTGCAGTGTGATTAATTTCGTATTTGTCATAGCAAATAAATTGTCAATTAATTAACCAAATAGAAGATTTAATTCCAGTTGTTGCAATAGGATTTCAGTTTTGAAATTTTCACATGGTATCAGAGCGTGAGTGATCAACCTAGAAGTGAAGGAGAGAATTTCATTGTTCAGGGAGCAGCACAACAAAATTATCAGAAGTTGTGCAATACCCAGACAGGGAGGTTGAATCACTGGTGCTAGGGTTCGATCTTCGGTTGCAGATTGGAAGAAAATTCGAGTTTTCCGGGATAGTGATTCCAGCAGTCAGAGGGAGAAGTAGTAGCTCATATTTTCGCTAAGCAGATTCCTTGGTTGGACGCAAAGGGTCTGCAGCGGTTTACAGTTGCAGAATTAGCGTTGGGTGGAAGAGAAAAGCACACACAATAGAGGGAAGATTGATCTCAGGGAACTTCAAGTTTTAGAGGTTTGATTTTTCCAGGCAGATTGGCAGTTGTTGAGTGCAGATTTTCTCACTCCATAAGAGAGTGTGAACAGTAGTTTTAACAACCGTGCAGAGGGAAAGAGGGAGATTTTTGAGGTTTATTTTCTCCAGTTTTGATTTTTGAGATTTTGCATCTCTACAGGGATGACCATACGAGATTTCTAGAGGAGATCATGCAAGTTAGCCAGAATGCAGATCTAGGCAGCAGATCGACTTCCATTTGTCAGCGATAGATACCAGAGGAAGTGTGAGTGGTCTAGTGCGAGTTGCAAAGAAAGGAAAGGTCCCAGCCAAGGACTAGGCTTGAAAGGAGATAATGGGGTACTAGATCCAGGTGGAGTATGAGACTCCAGTGTGCCAGATGGGTAGGGTCAAGTGCAGTTACAACTAGGAGATCAATTAGATCAGTTCCAGGTTGTTGCAACAGGACCATCCCTTTGCTACGAGATCCCACATTATCATAGTAGCAGGTTCAGTGTTAGCAGACGCAACCAGTCATTTAGATGATAATTGCAAACCTAGTTGCAGTCGATACACGTGAGACAGTTGTAGAGCTAGATACAGTGACACAGGCAGTGTGAATTTCCCAGTTGCAGTATGCAAGTGCAGTTCCAGCCAGAATATTCCCAGTGCAAAGCTACGCAATCCAGTTTCCAGTATAGGAGGATAGTACGAGTTGCTAGGAGGGAGCAGAGAGATTTCCCAAAGGGAGATCAAGACTCAGAGAGGGTCTAGCTTAAGAGGGAGCAACCTTATAAAAGCTAGTACTTCATGATCTGGGGAGATCAAACTCATTACTGCAGTAGTTGCCATAACAGTGCAGATATAGTAGCAACAATATGAGTAGATCAGATTTTGCCATGTTCGCAAATATACCTCCGAGAGTGAGGTGGGGTGATTTGGTGCTGTAGTCCCATAGAGCTACAAAGAGTGGGCATGGTCCTTGAGGATTCCACCTCATGGATCATTACCTGGCTACGAGGGGTCACAGTATTTAGTAGCAGGATGGATCAGTGACAATGATGCAGTCAGTACCAGAGTGACAGTTGCAGACTAGTAGATGTCATATGTTGAGGAGTGCAATGCAGTGTTGACAGCAGAGCAGGTGGCTCGGTGTAGAGTTAGCAGCAACGCATATACTTTAGTAGACAGTGCAGTAACTAGTAGAAGTTAGGACTTAGGAGACAGATGCATTATACTAAACACAGATGATTCAGTATTTTGGATGCTTTTCAATTGCAGTTGTTGCAGTTGCAGCAGCAACCGATGAGAGAGAGTTGCAGTGCATATGCACTATTGTCAGCAATATGGCAGTCTCAGGAGCAGCACAGATGCAACATCAGATTTGCGCAGTGATTGGTGGCCAGCGATGGCCAGACATCAGCAGCATGACAGGATATGATATAGAGACAAAGTGTTGTGGAAGGGTGTGCAGCATTAGAACACAGTCCTCGCTAAGAGGAAGCGTTAGTTTTTGTAGCATCGAATGTGTTCTAGCCACAAAATTTGGTGGAGAGGCTAGAATGCATGATATATCCAGAGTCTCAAAATCGTTTTTGGAAATTCCCCCTAGAGATGATTTAATTAGATTATTAACCTCTTTTTTAATGTTTCCTAAGTCTAAACTTAGGAAAAATGGTTAATTTATCAAAATTAATTAATTCAAGGTGAGAATAGTCAAGAAACTCACATGGATCGACTTCAAGATGATCCTAGCTCTTGATTAAGTTTTAATCTTGGTCGTTGGTGCTCCAACAGAGAATTATAATAAGAATTCGATGGACACTTGGAGAATTCGATTTTCCAGAGTAGCAGTAGTCAATTGCCGGAGACTTCGAGCTTTAGTGAGGAAACCGAGACAGTGAGGGGCAGGGAAAGTGATGCTGGAGGAAGATTTCCAGATTCAGTGAGTACATTTGCAAAGAAGCATAAGAGCCACATTGAGGCTGATACAAGGACAACACAATAGCCTCTAAAGGCAATTCAATTTGCAGATTCGCGAAGTCGTTTCAGTGTTCTGATGGCAGAAGAATTTTGTAGAGGCCGAGAGAAGGGTTTCGGGAATCAGTAGTAAACAAAAGAAGCAACTTAGATTGAGATCCATGCCGTACGAATTAGAGCTTGCACAGAGGGTGACACAAGGCAATTCGTAGAGGGTTTCAGAGGCCAGTATTCAGTGTCGAATTTTCTTGTGGGGTGAGGAAAATTGCTCACTAGATTTTTGCCAGTATTTTTCTCTGTAGGATTGCCAGATTCGGCATCCAGATTTTTGTACTCAGATTTCACTGATGCATAATAATAAAAACCCTCAGTTGTTGCACCGATTTTCCCAAGTTGGGTTTTTTCAAGGACATTTATCCAAAATAACAGTGTCATATTTTATGTGTGTGTACTAGTATTTCTCAGTTTCCGACGCCATTTATTTCCGCAATTTTATTTGCGAGGGTTGCAGTGTGATTAATTTGATAGTTGTCGTAGCAAATAAATTGTTGAATTAATTAACAATTCGAAGAATTAATTCCATTTGCTACAACAGGATTTCAGTATTGAAATTTTAACACAGCTTGCTTCATGTTCCATTTCATTCTGATAATTTCCATAAAAAAATTTATTATTGTGCCTAACTCAATTAATTACGCTTAAGGTGGCATTCTGAGAGGAATACTTGACGAAACACCTTAGAGTAATAGCTCGTTGGAACCGGGGCAAGAAGATATACAGGATGGGATGGTTAGAAGTGATTTTCAGTGGCATGAGGAGATATAAATAAAAAGAGGGAAGTGTGCTCAATGATTAAAATAATAATAAAACAAGAGCTTCTATAGGTGTCCATCAAATATGTAAAAAGAGGAGGATGCCATTCGAGCACATCTTGGATTTGATACTTCTTCTTGTATGAGAGGTTGAAAACCCGGTTCTATAATTCATTGGTAGCCCCAGGATGAAAACCCTTGGGTGATTTAGTGAGATTGGGTAAGTACCCATCTCCCCTTAGTGAATTCATCCAGAATTCACAGGAGAGCTTAGCATTGGTAGTTCAGTTAAGTTTTGGTGGAGGGCCTGTGCAGCGTTGGAGTTGATTTCTTTTGGTGACCATTCTCTAAGCCATTACCAATTTTATATCTACTCTTTATTTAATAAAATAAGGTTGAGTTCTTCTGCATATTTGTCTTCTTTATTCTTTAGTTGCAGAATATAATTCCAATTTGTTGTTGATTTTGTGATTCAAAATTGTGCTCATTGTTTATTTAAATTGACAGCTAAATTTTTGAAGCAATTTTTGCAAAAATTAAGTTTGGAACATTACAACGGTATCAGAGTTAGTCTTCCTGCCAGCCCGAGGGTTTTTATTGCAGAGGAAGCTCGAGGTTTTATTTTGAAGGTACATTCCAGAAAAGATATCCTTGTCGTATAATCCAGATCATTGCTTAAAGACACTAGCTGATTAAGTTACCAAATCGTCGCATTTTTATTAAATGATCGACAAAATGCCCTGTATAAATGTGCAAAGATGATGAGGCCATAAACAAAATTTTATCAAAATCAAAAATTCAAAGTGGGAGCCATGAGAAATATGAATTATCTAAGGAAAACAGGGCTTGCCATTTTATCAAAGGTTTATTAAGTGGGGCCGTTGAAAATATTTCAAGGGGACCAAAGTTTATTATTTGAAAGGGATATAGCCTATATTAAATTTGAGTGGGGTCACAAATGTTATTAAGAGCTGAATTGAGAAATCCATGGAGTTACTAAATTTAAAGGCCAAGGTTTATCGTTGTCGTCAATAATTGCAAAGAGCCGTGAACATTGCAGTTTATCTCTAGAAAAATAAAATTATCTGAAGTTGGAAAGCGATTTTAGGAGTCTGTATTTCCCAATTCGAGTCGTAGCTTCTGAACTTGTGGGGATCGAAGACCAATTGCATAATAGTTATCAAGGGCCGAAACGCTTAATCATCAAGCAAAGAATCACTGAACTCACGCTGAAATTTTGTAGGGCGAAGGAGCAACAATTGGTTATTCCCAAATCCACTATGCGTTGAATGTTATTCGAAGGACAACTCTTTCATATGAGGAAGATAAAGTATTATTTGTTTTCAACCCTAGGTCCTAGGATCACTTTTGCAATCAAACAAAAAAATTATGCATGTCATTTCATTATGTCTAGAGTTTACAAGTGCCAAAAGGAAATTTAAAGTGTTCCACGAGGATGCATCCCCCAGGGTGGGGGACACGCTCCGACGCTCCCTCACGCGCTGGGGATGGGGAAACTCCTAGGGAAACGTTTCCCCCATGTCCCCTTTTTGGGGAAATTCGGGGAAACTCCGGGGGGACATTTTTTTAGCGGCGAAACGCAACTCCTTTGCAAGGGGGACGTTGGGGGGACACCGGGGGGACGCAAGGGTTTGTTTTACACTAAGTTTGTGTGTGAGTTTTGCAGAAAACTCAAATTTATTTATGGACTATGCTCACACTTTGTGTTGACAGGATTGAGGAAGCTAAAGTTTGAAGCTCTAACCATTTGTTGTAGGGACCTCAAAAGCATTTGAGCATTGACTTTAAGGAAGTCGTGGACATATTGGGACAGCATCAAACTAGCTTGGCTGTGGGCCTTTTGGTCCTTGTAATTTTCAAATTTCAAGTGTTGTCCATTGGCCATTGTGGTTGCCACTTCTTGGAAGGAGACATTAGTTCCTACGATCTCTATCTTGTAAATTTTTCCTTCTTCTTTGGGGAAGCCCATTCAAGTGCCTTCTACTCATTGTAAAAAAACTAATAAAAAAACTATTTTTTTGTGGGAGCTTGGGTTCTACCCATGGCATCCCTTCTCTCCATCTAGGGAAAGAAATATGTGGGTGGATTAACTTTTGAATTCTCTTGGTTTCCATTTCAATTGCATGCTTAAAATTTACACAATCTCATCATCACATTTTATTTTGCATGCTTAATTTGGGAATTTACACAACCTCACTCATCAAATTTTTATTTTGTTCAGATAAATTTGCTACAATTAAACTTAAGGCGTTGCATTCTCTATTTTCTATATTTCTCAGAGCTACAAGAACTTTACTTTGAGCAATCTACTCTTCACATGAAAGCATTTTAATTTTTAGCAAACTTTAATTTTGTTTATTAATTCATTTCCATTTAGTGTAACAAATTGTTTCATGTATACTTGAAGTGGATTCTTGGTTCTGTGGAATTACGAGAGCCGAGGGTTCTTTGTTTGTGCGAATTCCAGTTTTCTTTTAGCAGAGTGAATCCCTGTCTGTTGTTGGCGTCAATATCAGAAGGTTGCGTAACAATCAAACCCTACATTTTTAGTTATGTTCTGAATATTGAAGGGGACGGTCACTCTGAGATTCAAACAATACTTTAGAAGCATACCAGAATTTATCTCTGTATAACTTGTGCTCCACACAAAAGAATTTGTCACAGTCGTCGCATCAGAAAGGCAGGTGTATCGCGCGATTTTTTTTACACGCTATTCCACTGAGACTTTGTCACAGTCTTCGCAACGGAAAGGCAGGTGTATCGCGCGATTTTTTTGAGATGCTATTTCACTGAGACCCTACTCGAACGCCTTTACGTTCTGATCTGAATCACTGGACCGGAGGACTGCGAATCCGGGATTTTTTTAACGTGCTATTCCAAGCTCGATCCGTGGTGGTTTCCATTATCCAGGAAAAGTCGCTCGTTTCAAGTGTAATAGCGGTGAGCGTGTTTCGTATATGCGTGTGTCACATTGTTTACGTCTACTCCAGTTTGCAGTGAGCATGGACCATTTCGTTATTTTTATGAAATAAAAATCGAGTATCAGTTTGCGGATCCGTCAATATATTCCAGCTACATCTTCGAGTATCAATTTGCGGATACGTGTACTCCAGCTTACGGTATTTCAGTTTTTTATGAAATAAAACTCGTGTATCAGTTTTCTTTGCAGATCCGTCAGTATATTCCAGCTACGTCTTCGAGTATCAGTTTGCGGATACGTCTACTCCAGCTTGCGGTATTTCAGTTTTTTATGAAATAAAACTCGTGTATCAGTTTTCGGATCCGTCACTGGCGCTGTCGAACAGCGAGGCATCTATTATTTTTTTTGTTTATTCAGTAAACAGGAATACCTCTGCATTCTTTGGGATTCAAAGGCATTTTCACACATCGGTTTTATTGGTATCAGCACCCCTGTGATAGGGACAGCGATTCGCGGAGCACCTTAGTTATTGTCAAGGAAACGCCAAGTGATTACACCATATCAGGTATCATATATGGTATATTTATCCTCAGTCAGCTATTTTTCAGACCTCCGACTTCCCTTTGATGACAATACATTAAATTCTCAAAAATTTGTGCTGGAAATGCTTGTTGGGTACTGCTGAAAGTCAGTAATTTTTTCAAGAGAGAGTGTTATATATAAATCCTTGGAAAACTTTGGGAAAACATGCAAATGGCTTCACTCACCAATTTGATGTTGGAAGGCAACTAGCGCTTTAATGGCACAAATTATAACATCTGGAAACAGAGAATGTTGACCATTTTTTAATATAGGCGTCTTGATCAGCTCGTGCTCAACAAAGAACTTCGTCCTGGTATAGCTGGCACCGATCAAGATAAATTTGATGATCGAAATCGAGAGGCTGTTATGCTACTCAAGCTATCTGTGACTGATGATCAGCTACCACAGATTCCTTCTGGCAAGACAGCTGCCGGGATCTGGCAACAGTTGAAGGAATTACACGAGACATCCGACAAGAGCAAAGCATTCTTTCTCAAAAATCAGTTGCTCTCCATCATGATGGACGAACATATCTCTTTACAGGAACATCTCAACAAGATTAAAGACATTCGAGGTCAGCTCGAAGCCATTGATCACACCATGGAGGAAGAAGATATGGTAGTCATCACTCTGAAAAGTCTACCACAATCTTATGAGCACTTCATCGAAACACTCAACATTACCGCCACCAATGTTGATCTGAAGTTTCCAGAATTATGCACCAAACTCATGCAGCAGGATCGTTGGAAACAACAGTTTGGTAGTGGTGCAGCATCAGCCTCCTCATAAAATGCTTTTGCAGCCAAATATCAGTCTTCTCAGTCCTTTCAGTAGAAAGGTTCTTCTTAGTCATTTGATCCTGCTAGGAAGAAAAATGTGCAATGTAATTATTGTCACAAGTTTGGCCACATGAAGAAAGATTGCCGACAGAGAATTGCCTCTTAACAGAAGAAACAGGGAGGGCTTCATCAGACAGCGAATGTTGCAGAACATTCCGAGCAGACAAACTCTGCCTTTTACCCCTTTATGGCTAAAAGGTCTTCAGATCATATTCCATCATCAGCCTGGTACATTGACTCTGGTGCATCACGCCATTTCTCTCACAAGCGTGACTGGTTTATTGACTTCTCACCTTTCAGTGATTCTGTGATATTTGGCGGAGGTGAAAAATACACAGTGGATGGCAAAGGTACAGTTCAGATCTAGTCTGGTGGGCGCACACTCATCTTCCTAAATGTGTACTATGTTCCTGGGATGGAAATTAATCTGCTGTCTGTCAGTCAGATTACGAGGAACTCTCCTCAACTTGATGTAGTATTCAGTGCGCACAAATGCTCTATTATAGACAGGGAGACTAGTCTTACAGTTGTTGTTGGTCTAGAAGATCATGGTTTATACAGGCTCCTTGACACTGGTGATTTTCCAGAAGTGGCTCTAGCAGCTCGTATTTCTCCCATCAGCACTCTATGGCATCAGCGATATGGTCACCTAAACATGCAGTATCTCTTTCAGCTTTCTCGGGACGGACTTGTATCAGGGTTACCTAACATTCAGACTCAGCCGTTGGGTGTATGCGGCGCTTTTCAAGCTGGAAAACAACAGCGGTCTTCATTCACAAATGGAAAATCTTGGTGCGCATCTAAGGTACTCCAGTTAATTCATGTTGATATTTGTGGTCCTATGAATACATCTTCTATCACTGCTTGCAAATATATTTTGCTTATTGTAGATGATTTCAGTAGAAAGATGTGGGTATATTTTCTCAAATATAAATCTGATGCATTTAGTATCTTTCAGAAGTTTAAAACCTTAGTAGAAAAAGAGTCTGGCTATAATATCATGACTCTTAGGACAGATAACGGGGGGGAATTTTGTTCTTCTTCTTTTTCCAATTTCTGTGATACTCATGGCATAAAACGCCAGTTCACTACACCTTACACTCCTCAGCAGAACAGTGTTGTTGAACGCCGCATGGTTGTTGAAATGGCTCACTCCATGTTACAACACAAGAATGTTCCAAACAAATTCTAGGCTGAAGCAGTCTTTACTGTTGTTTATCTTCTTAACTGATCACCCACTCAGGCTGTTAAAGGGAAGACTCCTGAAGAGGTTTGGTCTGGCTGTAAGCCAAAATCAGTCACCTCAAAGTTTTTGGCTCAATTGCATATGTTTGGATTCCAGCTGCCAAGCGCTCTAACTTGGATTCCAAAAGCCAGAAACTCATGATGACAGGGTACAGTGATCATCACAAGGCCTACCGACTAATAGATATAGCCACTGGTCGTCTTAGATTCAGTCGAGATGTGGTATTTGATGAAGACAGAGGATTCTTTCAGCCTTCTTCTGAGCAATTTTCTAAGGATCAGCCTCATAGTGTTCTTCTTCCAGTAAGTCCACCTAATGGGAGGGATGATGCAGCATCAGTGTTTGATCATACAATACCTGAGCTTCCTCCGGAAAATAATCCTTCTCTTGCTGCTCCTATTGTTTCTGAACCTTCTCCATCTCCTCCGGCTATTGATTCTTCTACCTCTCGGCCAAAATGGTGGGCTAAAACCATTGGTGATCTCAGGGATGATGAACTCCTTGAAGGACGAACTTCTAGACATAAGAGCAAACAACTGTCTACGGTAAACTTTGCTCTTATGGCTAATCTACGCAGTATCTTTGAGCCTCAATCTTACTCAGAGACTAAGGGTATATCTGAGTGGGAACAGGCTATGGATGTTGAATTCTGAAGTCTTCAGAAAAATCACACATGGACCCTTTCTGATCTTCCTGAAGGAAAAAAGCCCATTAGCTGCAAATGGGTATATAAAGTGAAATACAAAGCCAATGGAACTCTAGACAAGTATAAAGCTCGCCTTGTGGCTCGAGGATTCTCACAGAAGGAAGGCATTGACTATGAGGAGACTTTTGCTCCTACAGCCAAAATGAGTACCATACGGCTTGTCCTTGCCCTAGCAGCTCAGTTCAAATGGAAAGTTCATCAGATGGATGTAAAAAGTGCTTTCCTAAATGGTGACTTACAGGAAGAAGTCTACATGACACAGCCTCCAGGATTTAAGATTGCCGGTCAAGAACAGAAAGTGTGTAGATTAGCTAAAGCTCTCTATGGATTGAAACAAGTTCCTCGGGCTTGGTACATGAAAATTGATCAGTACCTGACAGATCATGGTTTTCAGCGGAGCCCATCTGATGCAAACCTGTATATCAAGCATACTGGTGATGATATCTTGTTTGTGGTTGTCTATGTAGATGACCTTATCATTACTGGCAGCTCTGCACATTTGATCCATGGGATCAAACAAGACTTATGCAGAACCTTTGATATGACAGACTTGGGACTTCTTCACTACTGTCTGGGGATTGAAGTTTGGCAGACCGAGAATCACATCTTTCTCTCTCAGTCCAAGTATGCCAAAAATCTTGTGGACAGGTTCAGAATGCAGGATTGCAAACCAGCCACAACTCCTATGGAACCCGGGCTCAAACTTTCAGCTTAGTCATCCTCTCTTCCTGTGGATGAAACTTTATTCAGACAATTAGTGGGCAGTCTCATCTATCTTACTGCCACCAGACCAGACATCAGTTTTGCAGTGAGCTACATTTCCCGTTTCATGTCCGCTCCTAAAGCTGATCATTAGATAGTAGCAAAGCGTGTGCTACGATATGTGCGTGGCACTTCTGATTATGGACTTCTATACACTCGCAGTTTCGATCCTATACTTAGTGGTTACACAGATTTTGACTGGACCGGATCGATTGATGATCGTAAATCTACAGCTGGGTATGTGTTTAGTCTAGGATTTGGTGCTGTCACCTGGACTAGTAAGAAGCAGCAAGCCGTGGCTCTTTCCTCAACAGAAGCAGAGTATCGAGGAGCAGTTAAGGCATCCTATGAGGCAGTTTGGCTTCGACATATGCTTGCAGATATGCATGCTTCCCAGAGAGGTCCTACTTCTTTGTTTTGTGATAATCAGGGGGTGCTCAAACTTGCCAAAAATCCCGTCTTTCATGAACGAACAAAACATGTGGAAACTCATTGTCACTACATTCGCCAACTTGTTGAAGACGGATCCGTTCAATTGAGATATGTTCCCACAACAGAGCAGCCTGCAGATATCTTCACCAAGCCTCTTGGTCCTGATAAGTTTGTAAAATTCAGGGGGTCTATTGGTGTTGTAAATAGATTGAGCATTAAGGGAGGGTATTAGAATAATACTATTTTAGTTTAATGCTCATTCTCTTAGCTGTTGCTAATTTTATTCTTTTAGCAGTTTCTTAAGATGAAACTGATTCTTTACATAGAAACTTGTTGTTTCTATCTTTGTAAATATCTTTGTATTATTATTGAGTATTGTTGCTCAATTAATTCATCAACTCATTTGGAAATCCATATGTGTGTTTCGCACTGTTTTATTATTTATATATTTTTCATGATGAAAATGTTTTGAATTGATTATCTCACTTGGGCAAGTACCATATTGTTCATTTTGCAAAGTGAAGTTTTAGCTTGTTTCATGTTGTAAGTCATTTTATTTGCCTCCTTACATGCTCTAGTATTGGAAATTATTATATTTTGAAAGCATTTCTTTGGAAACAATTTTAATCTTCCTAACATCTTCTTGATTGACAGGGTTACTTGTGTTTCACTTTGAAACATTTCATTTTAGAGCAAGTATTATATATTTTAAAGCAATATTGAAGGCACTGGTCTTATATGCTCATCTTTGATTTATGTGTTGATGGTTATTGAAGTATATTTCATTTCATATTGCTCATCATATTTGCTCATAATCTCAATTAATTCAAATTAATCTTGACATTACCTTTTTAACTTAGCTTTTCATTTAGGGACCACCCCCCTTAGATTGACTAGGAGAGAGCTTAAACAGAGAGAGTTGGGAATAGGTGATAGCCCCATCTCTTAATTTTGCTGCCAACCACACCTTGTGGGGTTAAGGGCTTTTCTCACTAACTTAGGTATGTGTGCAATGTGGCAACAAGCCCTAAAACAAGATGCACTATCACAACCATGAAATAATGCCAACAATAATATGTAACCAATAAATAAATAAGGAAGCAAAAGCATCTCCAAATGATAGAAATGGCAGTAACAAGATACTTAATAATTGAATATTACACCAAGAATTAGAGAGGGTAATAACCTCAACCCTAATCTCTTCTTTTGGGATAAAGTTTCTATTCTACAAAGATTATTCTAACAGAAAACTAATGGAAATTCTTGCAAAACCTTAATAATGCATGAAAAGAATAAAGAGATGAAGAAGCTTCAACTTTAACCAATGCCCTTCTTCCAATTCTCCCTAGAGATATTCAACACAGAACTTAGGAGAGAAATATCTCTCTTCCAACCATGCCATTAGCAAATGAGAAAAGATCTCCTTGTATATCTTTCCTATCTTGCATGAATTTTTAGAACATAGAAACATTGGGAACCTTGGTATGAGTATCTAAAACAACTACAAAATTCACCCAAATTAGCAAGAAATAGCCAGTCAAAAGTGGTAATAATATATACTAAAAAATAATAGATAATAATAGAAAATATTAGGGATTAAAATATTTTTTTTGAAGTTATTGTATATGTTTAAATATACATTTAACTTCTATGATATAATATAAATATTAAAATTTAACTATAAATGTTATAAATAATATAATTATATTGATATATAGTTTAGTCTAGGAAGATACATTTAAAATTATGTATATTTTATAAATAACTTAAGTATTATATTAAAAAAAAAAAAATTAACATATCAAAGTAGTAAAGTTAATTACAAATGAAATTAAATAAATAGAAATGGAAATAATTAAGAAACCTCCAAGTCGTGTTTGACGTAAATTAACAGTAATAAATACCTATAAATTTGTTATGGTTCATCTTTGATCCCACCATTGCTTGAGCTCTCCTAAGGTCATTCCCCACATCCTACAAGGTCAACATAACCTGTCGCAATCTCTAGCTCATGGTCACAATTCGACATTCACAGTTTGATCCCACCATTGCTCGAGCTCTCCTAAGGTCATTTCCCACATCCTACAAGGTCAACATAACCCGTCGCAATCTCTAGCTCATGGTCACAATTCGACATTCACAGTTTGATTTAGGTTTTACTTCACACGCGTTAGGAAATGGGTTCATGTTTTTCAACTTATCTCACAATCACATCCACATGTAGTGAGTTTGTGATATCCAATCTATCTTCCACGAATGAGAACATTCTATATTCTACAAATTAGGACAAGACTTTGCTTGCACATCTAAACTATCTTCAAAATAACAAAATTCTATTGGTTAAACCTAGATCAAATTTGTGCTTCTCAAGTAATGAATGGAAACTAGCTCCAAAAATGCTCAAAAAATAACCTAAATGCTCTTAGAAGGTACCCTAGGCTCCCAATCCATTCCTTTCCCTTTATGAATGTTTTGTACCCACTACAAAAGCTACAAAAAATGTAGGAATGACAAGAACGATTTTTCCATTCATTGGGAGGCGTTCCCATCCTTCATTGTATATTTTCCTCAACAACTTCTCTAATAATATATTATTCCCTTTTAGAAAACTTTGAGTAGGTCCACATTGTCACTTGCCACCTCCACAAGCAAAATGCATTTCTTAAAGCATGCATTTACTTTTTGTTCAGTTTGATCATGTCAATAATGCCACATGGCATCTCTTCGTGCAAAGAACATGCCCCCAAATATGTAGAAAAGCCTCAAATAATGTGTCCTTAACCCAAATTCCCCCTCAAAGATGAAAACACACCTCCAAATATGTACAAATGCTTCAAATAATGTGTCCTTGTAACACCCCAGTTTTGATCCCTGAAATTGTAATGTAAAAATATATATGTGATCAAGGTTGTGATCTAAACAAGATGGATGAGGGATGTGCAATGCAAATATTGTATATTGAAAGCATTGTTAATAAATAAATAAATAACACATCACTGACTACAAATGAGAGGGACGAGAACATGGGGGGATATGATTCCACAAGAGAGGAATGATAGGGAGATTAGGGGCTCAAAGAGGCCAAAAGCACAAATAATAATATCTTATTATAACCAAAGTCCCTTACCATAATCTGTGTTGACTCAATCAACCATGAGATGCATGCCAACGTAGTTGGGGGGTGGACTTCACAGAGAGCCAAGTGGCTAGATAGGAACATGTAAATTAACCTTGGGATGTAGTGGAATTCAAGTATCATTTTACATGGTTTGGGCATTGTTGCCTCAAAATCTAGCAGGTCTTGTGATTGACCTCACAAGGCAAGAGCCAGACCAAGATGCAACAAGGAGGTGGATTGCCATTATCAACTCAACAATCCTCCTCTTGCTCTTTAGTGGAATTTCACCACATGGGAAGCTTTCCAGTCTTTACCTAAAGGATATTATAAGTCAATTGGTCCAAGGTGACATGTATGAAAGGCTAAGCAAGGTACTTCTTAAATGGACAAAAGCACAATTCTCTATGTATAGGGAAAACATACCACAACAAAGCCTTGAAAGATGCTTGATACATAGGGTTTCAAGGTGTAGTTCAACAAAGGACTATCTAGGCATGCATGCATAAAGAAAAAGGTTTGCTTAATGATGAAGTCAATAAAAAGGTGTTAAAATTGGCAACTAGGGCCAAACTCCATGTGGGTCATCTTATTTATGGCAACTGATATTTTTCTTGGATTCCTCTCGTCGACAGGTGTAGGATTGATCTAACGATCATCCGATCCTGACATGTATTCATGGAGATATGAATTTATTTATATTTCTTGACAATTTGTCCAGGTCCGCCAGCAAGTAAAGTTGTGTTGCACACCCCCAGCTAAACCCCAACGTGGCATATAAATAGAAGAGACCTTGATACATTAGTTCACTCATCTCATCCACACATCTCTTCTCTCTCCTTATCTCTTGGGTATACGACGGAAGGAGGACGCAATTCTCATGTGGGAAAAGAGGACGCAGTTAGGGCAGGAAGGTGCAGTAAGTGGTTAAGGACTGTGTTGACCAGTGTATAGGCAACATTGACTGTGGATTTGTGTGGCCAACCTCTCCTAGGCTAGCCGAAGTGCTGGACAAGCCTGCATTGACTTGATGGAAGGTACATCTGTGGCAGTATTGACTGGTTAGGGCTAGATGCAGTATCTTGTAGCATTAACTGTTGTTTTAACCTTATTGCATTGACTGTTTTGGGGCTATTATTACTGTTGTTGGAGATCAAGTTCTCCTAGGTTGTCTTGATTGGGAGTTAATTAATCACCCTTGCTATTGTTATTCAAGGGTTTCATTATTGTTATTGTAAATCACAGATTTGTGATATTGTACCATCTCTCTCTCTCTCTGTTGAATTATTGAAGAAAATAGAAGAATTGATCAAAGGGTTTCCCCACATTGGGGTTTGTCCCTAGATAGCGCCACATATTGTGTCTCTTGTCTTGGCTTGTCTTCTCATGTTTTCATTTATGTTCTATCAACATTTTACTTTCATGTTAATGTGATTGCTATACTGGAAATTGACATTGGGCTAATAACAAGAATTGAAGTAAACTGCTCTTAAGCATAGAACATACTATAATTTAACAAAAGGGGATGGAAAACCTTCAAGATATGCCCTAAGTTGAAGCCTTAATTAAGATTAAGGATTTGTACGGCACAAATTGCCTAGGGTTGATGAAATTAGCCCGATTAGAGCAAAGTTCATCATGAAAAGAGTTAGATTTTGAGTCTAAAGGATCATTCAAGATGAAATCAAGCCAAACTAGCCCCAACATCATCCTTCAAGAGGACCTACTTGAATTCGACCTTATGACCTAGCCTAGCCACTTGACTTAAAGGACTTATGAAGATAGGAAGGAAAAATTAAAAGACGTTATGAATTTTGACCACTAAAAGGATTCCTGGTGCCTTGCCCTACTTGGGTGGTGGAGTCTTTAGGGCTAAATTTAAGAGGTATCAAATCTATACATGGAGTAGAGGGGAAAACCCTAGTTTTCACTTGCAAACCCTAGTTATCGTTTTATGAGCGGAGAAATTAACTAGAAGATATCTCTCTAGTAGGTCTTTTATGGCATTCAAGGAAAATAAATTTAACATGCAACGATCGTTCAAGATTTCCAATGAAAATGTGCATTAAGAAAAGGTACAATAGAAAAACCCTAGAAAACATTCATTACATGAAAAAACCATTAAAAATCTGCAATTATACCCACAATGCTTCTAAGAAATTACCTTCTTTCAATCCCAAAAAGACATTTCCAATACATAAACTAGTATCCAATAGTAATAGCTCCCAAAGATCACATCTCCACAAGTAGCGAGTAGCAAAAAGGGTAAGTCAAGCTCTCTAAAGGAGGCTGAAATCCACCAATGTTGATAGAAAGAAAGAATGGAGTGATTCTCCTTTTATAGGAGGTCTATCACAACCATTAATCCAACTAAAAGCCTTATAACAAGTTTGATTTTGAGTCGACATAAAGTAAATGGGTTACAAGCCATCCCAATAGCTCAACAAAATAAAATGGGCCAGTATTTTCCCACACATGTGACTTGAAATCCCCCTCAAAGCGTGACATCATGCCATTTTAGTGCTAATAAGGCTTCAAAAGTGCAAAAAATGGGCTAAATTCTCCAACCATCATGATCAACCATAAATTGAGGATGGATCCTCAAATCCAACCTCAAAACATCTCCATGTGTCCAAAATTTAGCTTTAGTTGCCCTGCATCATCTCCATGGATGCCATATATACAACATGGTGCACTCTCTCTCCATCATTGGGGCTCCATGAGATAGTAAAAGCCCTCCCTAATCATCCCGAGGATGATCATCATAATCTAGGCTTTGGATCAAGGCATACCCATCAAATAGTGTCAAGGCCAGCCTAGGGGCATGCCGACTCCGCTGAGTACATCATCAAGAGAAAAGTGAGCCTAGCATTATAACATCTTAGGATGCTTTGGGGTTTCAATCAACTATCAAAATCATCAAAGTGCCTAATACCCTATTGTGGAAGGGAAACACTGCATATTCCAAGGTCATCATGCTCTCTTGAAGTGTAGTAAAACCCGAGCATCATGTGGAGTAAGCATGGAATAGTGTGCCCTTAAGGCCTAAGTTGCTTTGTGCAAAAGCCAACATGCAAAACCGTCTCAAACTCAAGTGAAGCAAACCACTCATTAGAAACAACGACCATAGATGCATCATAGTGGACCATACTTAACTGTTAAGGGCATAGTAATACTTCAAACGGGGATCACCTTCAAATATCTAACTAGAAAAAGTCCCTTAAAAGTGTTCCCTACCTTTTTAGAGGTGGCTAGCTAATCAACCCTATTAGGCGCTTCTAGCCCCTAAGGGGTGTGACATTTTCAAGGTCAAACTTTAAATTCATAGGTGTAAGTGTTGAAGTTTCTAAATTTACTTGGTTAGAAACCCTCCATGCACTTTATCTAATTTATTCCTACCTACTTGTTATTTTACTTAACAAGTTATTTACAATGTAAATACTAAAAATAAACACTAGCGCGTGCTCAACATATTACAGATCAACAACTAAAGGAAACAAAAATAGTCACACCATATGACACCATTATTTTTGGACCAATGTCCCCAGAAAAACCCAATGTGGGAAAACCGGTGCAGTTATCTGAGGGTTTTCTTATTAAGCAATATCATAGTACAATCTGGGTGTCGAAATTGGCCTACCCAACAGAGAATTTCCTTGGCAGTAATACCTCTCAGTTTTTGACAAATCTCCTGGCTGAAACATTGGATAATCCTTCCGGCAGCTCCTCAGCACCAATCTGCCCCAAAAACCCCAGCGTCAGTCTTTTCTGGACTGTGTCAACCCCTCTCTTCCCAGCACTGGTGCTGCATCACCCTGGCTAGGTCTGTGTCAACCTTAGCAGGCCTTGCGTCAGCCCTCTGGCCCTCTGCGTCAGCGATACTGGCCTCTCTGAGGCTCTGCACAGCTCCCAACTGCCTCTGCGTGGACCTGCGTGAGCCCTGCTGGCTCTGCGTCAATCTCCCCCACTACTACGCTGCTCTCCCAGCTGCCTCTGCGTGGACCTACGCGAGCCCTGCTGGCTCTGCGTCAATCTCCCCCACTACTACGCTGCTCTCCCAGCTGCCTCTGTGTGGCCCTGCGTGAGCCCTGGCTGGCTCTGCATCACTCTCCCCAACTACTGCGCTACTCTCCCAGCACACTCTCTGCCTCTCTGACTCTCTGTACTCAATGCCTCTCAGCTGCAACTCCTGATCACTAATTCTATCTCTTAGCAAACCCTGCGCTAGAGAATATAATGACTGATCACTCTGATCTGTTCTCCAAGTGAGCCTCAAGCCTCCTCTTATACTTTTCCTATTGACATGTCAACGGCCGAGATTAAGGCCCTAATCAATGACAAAGATTAAATCTGGATTGATCCATGTCTTTGGACCATTCTAACACAGTTTCATATTAATCCACATTAATATTTTATTTTCCCTAAGTTTAGACTTAGGGGCTCCATTAAAAATATTAATTATTTTAATATCTCCTGAACTGTTTAGAATTTTCCCAAACCCTTTTTGGGTATTGGATATCTCATGTGCCCCAACCTCTCCACCAAATTTCGTGGCTAGAGCACATCCGATGCTACCCCAAATCAACACTCCCTCTTAGCGAGGACTGTGCTCTAACAATACTCCTTACTGAGTATTACTCTGATCATCTGGCATCGGTCGCTGTGCTGATAAAATTTTGGCCTTCTAGACGGCGAAGTTCGACGCTCCGTCTAGTCTATCTTGGTCTCTTACTCTGTGTAGTGCCATGATGCTCTTCTACTTCCCTCTTGGAAGTTCTCTGTTTGGCTCCTCCGAGTCTCTACTTCCCGTCTGGAAGTTCTCTTTTGGACTCCCTCTAAGTCCCGATTTCCCTCCTGAAAATCCTTCTGCCATTGTCGAGATGCCCCCTACTCTAATCGTCTTGTGCAACTGCACCACTGATCTGGGTTCCTCGGCTAGAAACCCTCAGTAGCAACTCCCTCCTCTTGGCCTTGCTCTGTCAGGTACTGTTCTGGCTACAGTACCCCACCAACTCCACTCTGCAATATTCCCATAGCCTTCCAAACCCCAACAACCTGAAGGTGAGAGCTCCTAGGCTTTGCACAATCTCGGCACCAGCAACCCGGCCTCCTTAGCCAACTGCATCAGCCCTCCCAGCTTCTGCGTGAGGCTCCCTTTGTCTTTCTTAGCCTCTGCGCTGCCTCTTCCCAGCTCACCCTTGATGACACAGGCATTGCGTCACCCTTCCCTTGTTGCTGCTCTGCTAGAAACAGTTTCTGTCACCTCGGGACAGTTGTTTTCTGCTGCTACTACTCTGCTTGACTGATGTCCTCAATCCTCTTGTGATCTGAAACCTCCCTCTAATACCATGTTGAAGTTTCTAAATTTACTTAGTTAGAAACCCTTCGTGCACTTTATCTGATTTATTCCTACCTACTTGTTATTTTACTTAACAAGTTATTTACAATGTAAATACTGAAAATAAACACTAGTGCATGCTCAACATATTACAGATCAACAACTAAAGGAAATAGAAATAGTCACACCATATGACACCATTATTTTTGGACCAATGTCCCCGGAAAAACCCAATGTGGGAAAACCTGTGCAGTTATCTGAGGGTTTTTTTATTAAGCAAAATCAGAGTACAATCTGGGTGCCGAAACTGGCCTGCCCAACAGAGAATTTCCTTGGCAGTAATACTTCTCAGTTTCTGACAAATCTCCTGGCTGAAACCTCAAATAATCCTTCCTGCAGCCCCTCAATACCAATCTACCCCAGAAACCCCAGCGTCAACCTTTTCTGGACTACGTCAGCCCCTCTTTGTCCAGCGTTGGCCCTGCGTCACCCCGGATGGGTCTGCATCAGCCTTAGGAGGCCCTGCGTCACCCCGGATGGGTCTGCATCAGCCTTAGGAGGCCCTGCGTCAGCCCTCTGGCCCTCTGCATCAGCAATGTTGGCCTCTCTGAGGCTCTGCGCAGCTCGCGGCTACCTCTACGTGGCCCTGCGTGAACCCTGGTTGGCTCGCGTCACTCTCCCCGGCTACTACACTGCTCTCCTAGCACCGTCTCTGCCTCTCTGTCTCTCTGTACTCAATGCCCCTCAGCTGCAACTCCCGATCACTAATTCTATCTCTCTTAGCATCCCGCTCTAGAGAATAGAATGACTGATCACTCTGGTGTGTTCTCCAAGTGACCCTCAAGCCTCCTCTTATACTTTTCTTGTTGACATATCAACGGCCAAGATTAAGTCCCTAATCAACGGCTAAAATTAGAACTGGCTTGATTCATGTCTTTTGGACCATTCTAACACAATTTCATATTAATCCACATTGATATTTTATTTTCTCTAGGTTTAGACTTAGGGACTCCATTAAAAATATTAATTATTTCATTATCTCTTGAACTGTTTAGAATCTGCCCAAACCCTTTCTCGGAATTGGATATCTCATGTGCCCCAACCTCTCCACCAAATTTCGTGGCTAGAGCACATCCGATGCTATCCCAAATCAACAGTAAGTGACAATGAAGGGGAATGAATTCATGGTTAAGCACCATGGCTAGGGGACCAATTGATGGAGGTCTACGTCTTAAGTGTATCGATGTAAGGGATGGAGCAATTGTGGAGGCATGAGTCACCCCTTTCATCAACCTACTTTTTCCACCCCTCTGGTGTACCTATTACTTCTATTTTATAATGGTTTTATATGGAGCATAGCTCAAGGGTCCAAGCTTGCTTTTTATGATATAACATTTATTTACCTTTTAAGATTGGTTGGTTTCTCGCTCATCAGGTTTGGTACATGCAAGGGTTCCTTATGATGAGATGGAGCATCTAATGCTCAAGAATCAGGTGATGGCTAATGAGGGGAGTAGATCTTATGTTAGGCTTTTACCCACATGCTAATTATGTCTCAGCCATCTTTTGCATTTTAACTTCTTTTTTTCTTTTGTTGTGGCTATCTTATGCTTTTACCTTTCTTGTAGTTGCATCAACCTCCAAGGAAAAGGTTTCTAGCCCAACTCAAGGACGTGGATGTATGAGTTTCAAATCCCAATTAACCAATGGAAATTAACCTGAAGGATGGATGTGGTATCAAGAGAATGATGGAAGTTGTTAATATGGAATGGTTGCAAACACGCTACTTCAATCCAAGTTTCCCAAGTAGTACCCCTACTATAACCCTAAGGCCTTAGAGGAAGTCGCACTAGACTAGGGCTAAAAGCTAACCCCTATAGTAAGGTGAGAGCGAGTTTACAATCAAGATCGGTCAATCATCTAGATCGCCCCTTTATCCATGCTAGAATGCCCAAAACATTAAGTAAAAGCATTTGATTGCAAAATGGTTAAAGTACCTACCAAGTGGTACCCCAACTTTCAAGAGGAATGTTGGATGGTGAAAGGCGTATGACCCATGAAAATGGTAGAGGAATGTGGCATATCATCATCACTAAGCAATGTGTAGGGTTGTAGGCTCATTAACTATCGAAGATAGGAGAAAAAGTTTCTCCTATAGGGTTACCCATTTTTGGTGGGTAACATGCGTCATTATGGAGTATTCTCCCATATATTCTACTTATGCGGGAAAGAATATTCATGCTATCCCATGTCTGAGAGGAAAACCATGTTGTGAGTTAGGCTTCCATGCATACAACAGAGAGTTGATTATGCTTGTGTGTGAATTATGATGGGAAATTGCCCATGAGCATGCGTGAATACTATTGTTGAGGACTCCACTACAGTTGGATTTTCTGGAGCACCTAGTTGAGATATTCCTTGGTCAATCTATGTTGGAGCCCTCGAGGGAATGAGCATTGCCTAAGGCACTGTTAATTTTTGTTTGGAGTAGGAGCGGGCATGTGTTCTAGTCTCTATGGTTTTCAAAAGGCTAAGGAATGTGAGATCTCCAAAACCTAGAAAAGGTTTCATGAAAAAAGACTTGGAGACACCTCAATTAAATTAATTAGTCATAATTAAATATTTCCTAAGTCTAACTTAGGAAAATTGGTTAATTAAAGTGAATTAATTGGGGGAGTTCAATTTTTCTCTAGAGACTTCCTAAAAATTAAATTGATGTTGTCAAAGATGATCTTAGCCATCGGTTGAGATGTGATCGTGGTCGTTGAGACTCCAAATAGATATTATAAGAGTAATTCGAAGGGATTGAAGAAGAGACAGTTAATCATAGAGCAGTTCGAGTTACCCAGTTACAGTGATTCGGCAAGGGCACAGTTGAAGCTAAGGAAGCATCAATAGCGAGGGTTCAACAGAAATTTTGGAGCAAGATTCCGAAGGAGATTTCCTCAATATTTTATAGTGTCAAAATGACAAGAAAGGGATGTTGAATTCATCTGAGAGGAGGCCGCATTAGCTAATGTGTGTAACCAGTTTGACAATGTGAGTGACAAAGGAGATCCTTTCAGAGTGCCAAAGCCAGATCTATCACCCAGAGGTAGAGAGAGTGGGCCTAGAGCAGTCTAGGAGGCAGAGCGAGTGGGCCTAGAGCAATCCAGGAGGCAGGATGACTAGTTGGGAAGGGTTCATAGTGGTTGTACGAATTTTCGGGAGCTGCAATGCGCATTTCCCAGAGGCAATGCAAATAGTTTCAAGGAGTTCAAGTTGCCTAGAGAGGGCCAAATCAAGTAACAAGGGGAGACAGTTAGTCTCAAGTAAATTTTACTAATGGAGATCAGTGTTTGCTGGAGGTTTGCCAGTGAAAGGCAACTAGTTGTAATTTCTCCTAAATTGTTGAATAATAATAAAACCCTCATCTATTGTACTGGTTTTCCCTTCGGAGTTTTTCCAAAGACATTTGTCCAAAAATAAGGGTGTCATATTTTTATGTGTGTGTGCATTATTTTCTCAGTTCCATATCTTATCTTTCGTGGTGTATTTTAAATTGTGAAGATTGCAATAGTGATTTGGTCGTTATTTGCCAAATTAATAATTCAAAAGAAAACTAATCTGCATTAGATAGAAGATTAAATTTCAGTTTATTGCAATCGTGGAAATTTCACAAAGACTACATGGCAAAGAAGGGGGTGCCATTCCTTGGGTTGTACATATTGATGGGGACAGAGAGTAGGGTGGATGGAATTGTTGTAGGAGTCATTTTACCATGAAAATATTGGGTATTGGGCTGTGTGTGTCGATTGTAGCCAGCCATAGGAGCCAATTTGTCCTTGTGGACTCATAGTCCTAGCACAGGGATGCCCTATTGCAAAGAGAAATAGTGCAATAATGCCTACAGTTGGGCGGAACATCTAACATTTGCAGCTAATTGATGTATATTTCTCATATGATAAGTGTTACGGTTATTGTGTTATGTTGGAGTTAATGCTGTGCTCATTATGGTTTTAAATGTTGTGTATTTTGAGTGTTAAATGATGTTATGTTTGATGAACAGTCTGCATTTAAAATTCTGAATGTTTTTATGGTCTTGCATGAGCCTGCTTGTCATATTGCATGCATAATTTCATCATATAGCCATATAGAGAATTATAAGGGATCAAAGATATGTTAATTGGTGGGAAATTGAGGAATTTCCAAGTACCAAACATCCTAACAATGCATAGGGGTGGTCAGATATATTACAGTCCTCAACCTAAAAGGACATAAAAAGGTGAAATAAGCCTCCAAATATATCTTGAACAATGTGTCTTTACCCCAAAATACTTCTTGAAAGTGACTTTACACATCCAAATACATGGAAGCTCCTCCATTAGGGTTATTTCTCACCCCTTCTTCCTTCAACATGCTCTAGCCACCTCCTTGAAGAGGATCTTCAACCTTAGGTGAGTATTTGGCCATGCCAAGTGCAGTCTTTGTGCAACATGGAATCCTTTCAAGTATATCATTTCTCCTTCAACCCCTTTCTTTGCCACATGTCATGCTTTGGGCCTCCAATAAGGTAAGGAATTCATCTTACAGGTCTCCCTTCTAACTTATATCATCCATTCATGTGATCCCAAAGTCATAGTTTCAATCCATGAGTAGGATGTGTCGTAATTGATGCAATGCCATAGTAATATAGGACAAGGTGCATGGCCTCCAAGTCTCTCCTCACAACCTATAATTATGAACTCCAATGGATTCCTGATGTGTTGATGACAGAAAAATGCCAATGAAAATGTGAAATAAGCCATAGATTTTCAGGGAGTAACAGGGATATGTAACTCATTCTACTGCCAACAACTTTGCTTATTTGCAGAGTATTTCTGACAAGAAAATTTAATATTTACATTGTTCTTCCCAATGTTTTAAAAAGGACTCTATGGAAAAAGTATACAATGCTCAAATCCAGCTACAGGTCACTTCTCTTTGGTCAAGAGAAAAGTGAGAAATTAAAGATTAAGCTGCTTGTCTCAAGCTGAGCATTGTAATAACGGTGGCATTCTGTTAAAGGGTTAAGTAAACAAAACTTAATTGATGTTATCACAACGTAATTTAAGGAAGCTATAGGCATGCACTCTTATTTACACTGCTATAAAATAGTCAATCTTATGTACCCCGAATTCAAATTACCAGTCAATTCAAATCACTTGTAATAAGATAACCTTAATGAAGTGTGTTGTCCAATCGGATTTTCCAAATTATGTAAAGGGAAAACAACAAAGATACCTCTTTCCGTATGCAGGTAAAGACATTATAATCCGATCAATTGTTTTACTGTCACTGACAACATATGCAGCCATTGTCCCCAGAATGTATACGACAAACAGCATTATCACAAATAGTTCGGCAGCAGAAACCACCCCAAAGGGTCCATCTATAAGTACTGGAAATGTCCATGAACGAGGTCGGGGGGAATTGGATTTCTTCTTCCTGAAGTTTTAACAACATGCCCAACCAACAAATCAAATTCACCAGTAGAATGCAAAATTAGATTCATAAACTCATGGAACAAAACTCCCATGGACTATTATGCTAGAATTCAAATCTCAGTTTAGGCTGGAAAACGAAACATCAAATGTACTATTACTTAATTTTACCTTAATAGATCTCCTTGTCTCTAGTTAAGTTCTGCTTTCCAAATCTTTTCTATAAAGGGAATCTTATTTACAGGTTGTAGGTGAATAGTTTCGTGTGCCATTGTTAAATTTGTCCAGAAAGTCTAAACTAGTAACCCTAAGATATGGAAAAGGCTGCTTTGGCATTGGACATCAAAGACGTGGGAAAGGACAAGAGAACAAACTTGTTAGCTTCCTTTGGAGAAATCTCAATGTAGAGAATCCCCAGTAATGCTATAATGACAACAGGAACACCATAAAGAAGTAACATGCTCCCTGTAACATTAAACAGAAAACCAATTTAGAAGTGCTAGGACAACAATAAATAGAAAAGCTATAAAAATGATATCCATCTTAATCTACAAAGCTCATCTTATTTAACTAAATTACTTGCAGAAACATTCTGTCAAATCTTCATCTAGCTGAATTGTTACGCAATGTGTAAGTTTTCAGATAATTTCATATTACCGAGACCTGATTATTACTAAATTCAAGACAAAACATATTTAATCATTTGTCATTGATCAACCGTGGACACCAATAATTGAGTTCTCGGTTGGGTTCTATGGAAATGTATTTGTCAATATTTGTCTTTTATATCGACGGGAGGTCCAATAATTTATGGACTCCTCCAACAGTGTATATGCATGCTGGCCTTAATTACACTAGAATATCAAGCAGTCATCTCTTATTTATGGATAATATGTGCTACTAGATTTTATTAATCAATTTATCAGTATAGGAGTTTAAAAGAAGAGAAACTGAGTATATGCTTGGTGGTCATAGAATTTTGCATGCAGCTAGGGCAATTCTATTTCCAACGTATGGATCTCTTCACATCTAAATTGCTTGGCCTAGAATGTTTTGGTGAAGGTTCCTCCGTATAAAACCCCATTTGAATGGACTTGGAAATTCTGCTTTGTTATTGCAATAAAATATGTTTTGTATAACTGAGAGACTATGCAAGAACAATTGTTTCTATCAAAAGTTTTAACATTCATAGGCTGTAGATTCTAGCATAAGCAAGAGAATATAAAGCCTGGAGCTCCACCCTGAATTTCAAAATAAATACTAAAATATATGAAGATATGCCCCAATTAAACTTAACTAAATTCAGTATAGGAGCAGGTGCCCAAAAAGTACTAATATAATTCGAATTTAACAATATGATAAAAAATCATTTAAAATTTTAACAGATATTTTATCGATGTCCGACAAATTTGTGGCGCTGTCTGATTGTTGTATTTTTGGCTCTTTTGGATAATAAATATTTTTAATTTCTTTAAGTCAGAACCATACGTGTATGGCCTTAGAAGTCTGTTCACGTCTACCGCTGGAAAACCAGACTAAATACAGAACTTTAACTGTTTCAATATCCTAAAAGCAATAGTTCTGAGCAAAGTTACAAAATTTGATTTTAACTTTGGGCTGTAGTGACATTCTTGAACAAAAGAAAATTTATTGAACTTGGTTAGTTTTGGTATTTTGGTTGGAATTTCAGATTGTGATTTTTAGTTATTTAAAATGTATTTTTGAATGTATTTAAATGCATAAATAGATTCAGTAGCACTGAAAAATAGATGCATAAATAGATTGGACACTTGAACTATGCAAATTATACAGCTAAAATTTGCAATTCCAATAAATCCCTATTAACTTATGATTTTTACTTATTTAAAATGTATTTTTGAATACATTTAAATGCATAAATAGATTCAGTGCTCTGAAAAATAGATGCATAAATAGATTGGGCATTTGGACTAGACAGACTACGCTGCTAAAACTTGTGATTCTAATAAATTACTCTGGTATTTCAAGTAATATTCACTGAGTTTTTTTTGTCTGAGTAAGACAATTTTTTAAAATATTATGATTATTAATAATTTGAAATGTGCATTAAAATGTATAAATAAATTCAACACCTTAAAAAGCTATGCAAACTAGTGCTAAATTCAAAATTTCAGCACCCAAAAAAGTCCAAAACTCAGAAAAATTAAACTACGCATTTGTTCGGTAATCAGCATGTTTTTGTTGGTTTTTTGTGGTTATATTTCGTTGGATATACTCTTGACTATGATGTTCAAAATCATAGAAGATGGAGGTTACCTGAGTATCCCATGAATGAGCTGCCAGTTATGGTGAACAATTTGTTCAAGAATTGACGGAAGAAAGTGGTAGGAAACAAAACTATGAAGCCAATCCACAAAATCAACAGCACCCACATTATGATATATAGAACCCATTGCAGTACGACTGTCAGAGTGCTCCTCGATGTGCCATGAGTTGTGGTAGCTGCTGGATTAATCAAGGGCTGCTCCAACGTTCCACTATAACTGTTCTCCATGGTCACTGCAATTGGATTCCAGGGTCACTCTACATTCTATTTCTCTGGAATGGAGAGGCCTTTAAAGAAAGTAGGGGTGGCAAAGATAAACGCATGACATGGACTTGTAAAAGGACATAAATGTCCAACTTAATGGTATTTGTCCTGTGATTTTTGCTGGGATCTGATGAATTTATTCCGGTTTAACGGCCAGGAGTATGGGATTGTACGGATGGATGTCTGACCATTCGAAAAATTTGGATGTGTCCTCTGTTTCATCGCTTTTGTGTGGTGTCCAAGCATCCTGTAATAAAGGAGTATTATGACGATTAAAAGTTGAAAGCAGCACATAAGATACTATCATACAAAAATAGAGGTATATTTATATACACTTACAGATTAGTATTAGATATCAAATTAAATAAAATATTTAGATATTAAACTAAATAAAATATTTTTTGTATTCACGTTTTTATCATTTATAATGAATTAAACAAATTTTTTGATAACAATCATTAGATATCAAATTAAGTAAAACATTTCAAAATAAATAAATAAATATATATATATATATATATATATAATATATTTAATAAACTACTGCACATAAATCATAAATAAACTAAATGTCAAATTAAATAAACCATTTCAATTTCAATATATATATATATATATATATTATATATATATATTAATATACTTACTAAATAAATTATTTTATTATTTTAGATTTTAATTTATATCTATCATTAAAAAAGCCACAAAATAACCCTAATTAACTATGATAAAAATATATTCCATCATTATTTTCTTTTTTAATCTTCTATCACGCATGATAGCTTAATGGATTTGTCTGATTATTAGATATCTAATTTAAAATTAACACCCCCCATTGAAAACTGAGTTAACACTGGGAGCCTAGATGAACTCATCTCGACAAGCAAGTCGGAGGGATCATTTTGCCTGGTGCAAAATAATAGCAGATAAAGCATAATATTTTCCGGATTAAAGCGTCACACATCTGGCTCGAATTGAACCGTTCAAGCACGGAGCAACAGATATCAATTGATATTCACTTACTGCATGTAAATAAGGTTAGTAAATTTGTCTTAAAAATGTTAAAAATTTTGGTAAGATTTTGGTAAAATTTTGCAAAGATTTTTGGGAATTTTGTAAATTTAGGTTACATGTCTCAAACTTTAAGATTTTAAGTGCTTTGGAAGTTTTTGATGGCGCTGAATCTATTTTGACCATCAAAAACATGATTCAAACACTACACCTATTAAATTTTCTGAATTTTTTAAATAATTAAATTAGTTAATATTTAATAATAATAATGATAAATTATTAATGTTACTATTAATAATAATATTTATTAATAATTAGGTTATTTAATTAAATATTTAATAATATAATGATAATTATATTATTTTTTATAATGTTTTTTGATAAATCACAATTTAATTCTTAATTTCTAACTTACTAATTGTGATTTATCATCATGACAAAAATTAATTATATTATATTAATAATATAATTATTATTATACTAATAATAATAATTATTATATTATATTATATTAGTATAATACATACATAATAAAATATTAAATTAATTTTAAATAATTAAATATTTTAAAATTTATAAATAAAGAATTTAACATTAGTTTATCATGTATTTAAAATATTATAAATTATTAATATATATATATATATTGTTTTTAAGGTTGATTTTTTTTAAGTTTTTTGATTTATTTTTTCAATCTGATTTATCTAAATTTAACAAAGATGCATTGAAATCACAAATTAAATAAAATTTAATGAGTGAACTCAAAAAAACAACATAAAACTATAAGATAATTATTCAATATTAAATAATATTAAAAATATATATAATTGGACTACTCGGGAAACCACCAATTCCCTTTCAATTCCCTTTCGCTATCTATCTTTTAAATGAGTATTTTCTTGCACGTTAACTCATAAAGCTAAATATCAAAGCAAAAGTTAGTAGAAATGTCCCTTTCCATCAACCATTTTCTTGTACGTTGATATTAAAAAAGTCAAGCTACAAAACAAAGCAAAGTTTAGTAGATATGTTAGGTGAAGATGAAGTATAACGAAATATTCTAAAGTAATCGTTCACTCTTATAAAATTGTGTGGATAAAATGTTTTTTATTTCAATAATGTCATTTTATCGAAATACTTTAAATAAAGTGATTTTTTTTGCGATTTTTTTTTTTTAATAAGTTTAAAGCATAGTAATTATTTATAGTTAATTATCAATAATTATAATATATATTATATATTTTATATTTTGTTTGACTTTGTATTTTTAATTTATTGTTATTATTTATAATAAAATATAATTATGTGATTATTTTATGTAAAAATCAATATTAAATTTATATAACTTTTAAAAATTAAATGATTAAGTTGATTGTTATGGATTATTATTTTGTAAAAAGAATATATGAATTATTAGAAGATAGGGTTGGCAATAACATGTTGCTATATGATTATTCAAATATTTAAAGCATAAAAAATAAAAATTGAAATTTTGAATTTTTTTAAATTAAAAATGTTTTTGGTGGTTCAAATTATTTAAAATCTTTTTATGATTTAATAATTTTATCACTACAATTTACCTTTAATTAATTTCATATGGATGGCTTATAACTTTTAAGCAAGTTCATTTGAGATGCTACAACTAAGGTTCTTTTCCTTTCCTACTTACTCTCTTGTACAACTTAGCCCCATAAATGTTAATTATATATATGTATTTATTTATTTATTTTTATATGATTAAAATAACCCTACTTGGATTGATGACCCAAGGGCTATATGTGTTAATCCTAATTCTATTGTGAAATGCAAACCTTACGAGATTGTTATGGTATATTTATTGTTTAATTGTATATCATTTAATTGGACTATTGATTAAGGCTGTGATACACAGCAGCCACATTGTACATCCACATAGCTCCACTTGATATTTCCCACATTGGCATGCATTGGGTGGCACCCCTCCATTAAGGCGGGAGAGCCTTGAGGCCTCTGTCTATCATCTTCGTTTGGCATCACACTGACTTTACGATCCTGCAATTAAGAAAATGTTCGTAATGACCTCGAACCCTGGCATCTGGCAAACCCTCCACCATTGGATCCGAGAAGATCCACAGTCACAGCAATTGGGTTTTGAAAGTGTTAGGTGTTGTGGCCAGCAACAACCCCCCCTTTTTCATTTAAGTGTTTGTCCAAAATACTAAATGAATGGGGACCCTTAGTTTAATTTTGAGAAAAATCAAGTTTTCCTTTCTTCAAAATAAGGTTACCATTGTAAGCTTAGAGAGGTCTTTCGAATATTTTTAACCTAAGTCTACGATAAGGTAAAGGTCATTAAAAATTTGCATTACAAAAAAGATAGGAAATGCCCTCATTCCCTCATAATATTGGTATGTGCAAGGCCCCCATGTTAAGCCTAATGTCGCATCGCAGTAAAGTAATGCTCATAAGGAAAAACCTCAAGATCTGCCGATCTGCGATAACACCGATCGCAAGATCGCATATCGCAGAAATAAACTGGCAATATTTGACAAACATCAAACTTCTACGACCTACGATGTTGCGACCTGCGATGTTGTGATCGCCGCGATGGCACAATCTGCGATCTTGCGATTTGCGATTAGCGCGACTTGCGATGGCACGATCTTCAATGTAATGTAAGCAAATCATGAATCATTTAATCGCGAATCCTTCGGGCGCGCCATCCAAGGAAAAGCCACTTACCATAATTTGACCCCAGATCATGCACTTTTAATGATAGTAAATGGATTAGTTGTCAGTTATTAAATGAAATGAAGACGCGTGCTTTTGTAAAGAATTATTTCACGTAAAGTGGCATAT
>APFE030263098.1:0-60150 GCA_000404065.3 Pinus taeda | reverse complement strand
CCGCTATACCAAACGGATAAGGAGCTGCCAACCAAGGTCCGGACTGGGTGGGTATCCCCCTTGTTGTCGACCCGATTTTCGGGGCTTCAGCAGTAGGTTAATGCACTTCCGGTGAGGTACGATTCATTTGGTTTACATCGAGACGAGTGAGTTGTGACTCTACAACAACAGGTAACAGGGTGGTGAAAATGGTGGAAAAGGCTTCCACAGGCCTACAGGTAAATGTAGCCCCATTTTCAACCTTAATACATTAAGTTGTTATTTCTTCTGTTATGCGTTTTTCCAGATATGCTCTGAAGAAACCCTTGGTTCGGCTCCTGCACATGTGGGACTGTGAATGGTGGTTTCATGGTTCTGGAATAATGCGTTGAGGCCTTCGTCTGTCATCCTGAGGTAAGGTAGACAAGCCCCCACATGAATTCATACAAGGTTCTTTGATTTGTCGGTGAATTGATATGTTAAAATGTAATTTGTAGGTGCAGCTTGTCGTGGCTACTCGACCACTCTGCCTTCAGGTTAGCCCGCTTCTCAAAATTTTTCTTTCCCTGCGACAATCTTTTCAATTCCTCTTAGGCTTATTCTAACACTCTAATTGTCTGCAGGTACATTCCATTGCGAGGTTTTTTCATACCTTCTAGTGGAAATTTCTCGGTGTGGCACTGCGTTCTAACCTGGTTTAATCCTTCGATTTCAGGTTGGTTCCTTTTGATTCTTTGGCAAATCCTTGGTGGAAAATTCCGATCTTAGATAGAGGAAAGTTAGGCTTACATTTCTTAAATTATTGAGTGACTGGTCGGCCGAAGTCTTGCTGCTGTGCAGAAGATGTAAGGGCTTTAAAGCTATGTTAGGGGAATGGGGGATGGTTGCATCCAGACTTTAGTCCAACAGTCTAACAACCCATCACAGCGACAATAATGCCGAGTCAGCAGAAGGACATAAGGAGGATGAAGAAGGGCGTTCGAATAATGTTTCCAACCAGAGAAAGTCCAAAAGACAGAAAATGGAACTACAAGGTGAGTTCAAAAAAATAAAATCGTCATTGTTCGAAGGAGAATCTGAAGAAGCAGTTGAATCATGGTTGATTGACATGGGTAAATATTTTCATATTTATGAATATACGAACAAAATTAAGGCACAGCTGGTAGTCTACCAGTTAAGGGGAAAGGCTACTCTGTGGTGGGAAGAGATTAAAACTGTAAGAAAAATCGACGAAGAACAAGTGATGTGGCAAGAATTTGAGAAGCATTTTAAGGACAAATATTTTACTGAACGTTATTACGATGAAAAAGCAAAGGAGTTCCATGAATTAAGTTTACCTCCCCATTGCGATATGTCCCATACATGCAAGAGGAAAAATCTAAAATTCAGTGGTTTATCAGCAGTTTACCCAACTTCATGAAGGAAAAGTTAGAGTTTGATTATCCTAGAACAATGGATGACGTAGTGCGAAAGGCTCATATCTATTATCAGCAGGTGAAATATAAGAAGGAGGGTCCTAAAGGAACCATTGGAAGAAAAATGAGGAACTTACCCCCAAACAGGCAACCGAAAGTTGCAAATAATAGAAATAATGAGCAAAGAACTTTTGGAAAGTTTGCAAGGAATCTACCCAAATTCCCATCTTACACTGAGAATAAACAGACAGATGGAGTGAGTAAACCTGCTATTGATCAATCGCCAAAACAACCTCTGCAATGCTGGGGATGTGAGGAATCTCATTACTATAAGAATTGTTTGTACAAGGCCAGAATAGAACAACTCTCAAATATGCAAGAGGCCTCCATAGTGGGAGATGTAGCAAGGAGCATGCCCAGATTTAACATTGCTTTGGATGATCACCAAGTATAATACCAGCCCACCATGATCGAGTGCAAAGGTATGATTTTTGATCAACATGTTTCTATTTTATTTGATCCAGGCGCTAGCCTGAGCTACATTACTCCTAAAGTGATAAAGAAATGTCAGCTACCAAGAAGTAAATTTAGGAAATCTTGGCTAGTTCAAGTAGCCACTAGAGCAAAGAGAAGGGTGTCGGTAAAAACAAAAAATTGTTTTATGACAGTTTTAGGACAGCCCATCCATGTTGATTTGAATATACTTCCCTTAGGTTCATATGATGTTTTAATAGGGATGAATTCACTGGAAGGGCGTTGGTCCCTAGTCAACTGTAAAGAAAAATCTGTAAGCTATCTCACAAAGTTGGGGCAGTGAAAGGAAATTCAAGGAATCAAGAAAAACCTTAAATTGCGTCTTATTATGGCTAACCAGCTTGGAAAATGCATTAGAAAAGGCTGCCAAATTTATGCAGTCCAGGTGGGATACACAAACGACCAAAACAAGATGAATTCACTAGAGAATATTCCTTTGATTCAGGATTTTGTGGATGTGTTCCCCGAATCTATCCCGGGGTTGCCACCTAGATGTGACATCAATTTTACCATTGAGCTAATACCAGGAGTAGCTCCTGTTTTGAAAGCCCTTTATCGCATGAGCATTCATGAGTTAACAAAACTCAAAATGCAGCTTCAGGAACTTTTGGAAAAAGGGTACATCCGCTCTAGTGTATCTCCTTGGGGAGCCCCTGTGTTGTTTGTGTAAAAGAAGGATGGGACCCTAAGACTATGCATTGATTATCGTCAGTTAAATAAAGTAACGGTTAAAAATAAGTACCCTTTTCCCCGTATTGACGATTTATTCAATCAAGTATAGGGGGCTAGCGTATTTTCAAAAATCGACTTAAGGTTCGATTACCACCAGATCAGAATAAAAGATGAAGAAATCTGCAAAACAGCTTTTCGAACTCGTTATGGTCACTACGAGTTTATGGTACTGCCTTTTGGCCTTACCAATGTCCTAGCCACTTTCATGAGCCTGATGCATGGCATTTTTCAGCCATATCTGGATAAGTTTGTACTAATTTTTATTGATGACATATTGATTTATCCAAAAAATGAGGAGGAGCATGAGAAGCACTTAAGGACAGTATTGCAAATTTTGGGAGATAATCAGTTGTACGCAAAGTATAGTAAGTGCAAATTTTACAAAAGTCAAATTCAGTACTTAGGCCATGTTATATCAGTTGAGGGAATAACGGTGGATCCAGAGAAGATCTAGACTATCATGGAATGGACCACTCCAAAAAACTTTGTTGACATAAGGTCCTTTTTGGGCTTGGCAGGTTATTACCTCCAATTCATCAAAGGCTTTTCAAAAGTAGCTTTTCCTCTGACCTCATTGTAGAAAAAGGGGTGTGCCTTCCTCTGGACAGCAGAATGTCAGCAAAGTTTTGAGTAGCTGAAATAATTACTTACTACCGCACCGATGCTAAAGGTAGCAAATATGGAAAAGTCATTTGTGGTATGTACAGACACGAGTAAGGAAGGCATCGGTGGTGTTTTAACACAAGAAGGAAAGGTCATAGCCTATGAATCATGCAAACTGAAGGATTATGAACAACAACACTCGGCATATGATCTGGAATTGATCGCAGTAGTACACATGCTCAAAATATGGCGGCATTATCTCCTTGGGAAGAAATTTATGTTATTAACTGATCATAGTAGTCTTACCAACTTCTTTAACCAATCTAGTTTAAATGCTCGACAGGCCAGATGGACCGCGTTCTTGAGTGAATTCGACTTTGACATGAAGCACCTCAAGGGGAAGGAAAACCGAGTTACAAACGCATTAAGCAAAAAAATACATGTATATATGAAGTGCAATACAACCAAGTACAATCTAATTTGTCGGAGGTCATCCGAGAAGCATCCCACAAAGACCCAAAGTATGCATTCCTTTGGAAGAAAGCCTTGGAAGCTCTGGTGAAATGGAAACAATCTAATTATGGTATTAATCTTGACAAAATTCTAACATTTAGAAATAGAATAAATATTCCCAACCAGAATTCTGTCAAGCAATTATTATTGGATGAATTCCATAGAAAGCCTTATGCCGCTTACCCAGGATACTAGAAACTATTTTTTTCCATTAGGGAAAGCTATTTCTGCCCAAGTTTAAGGAAAGACGTGGCTGAATATTTATCCAAATGCTTAGAGTGCCAATTGGTGAAAGCAAAACATCAACATCATGATGGTTTTTTGCAACCCTTGCCCATTCCGGAGTGGAAATGGGAGACGATCACCCTAGACTTTATTACTGGGTTACCTCATACGAAGAAACAACACGACTCAATTATGGTTGTGGTGGATACGCTGAGCAAGATTGCTCATTTCATACACGTAAAGTCCACCTACAAGACAGTGGAGATCACAAACATATATATAATTAACATTCACGGGGTTACGTTGTTACACCTCTAGTGATTGTCATGAGATTCTTTAGCATCAACTTTTTGATGGCTCCTCCCCTCCCTCTAAGGATGCCCATTACTTCTCCCCAACCCTCTCTAGAGCCAATATGTCTTGGTCACCTTGGTTGACAAAGTAGATGCCCTCCACCCTAGTTTATGGATTTACAGGGAAAGTAATGTATACCTCTTCCTAGCCATTGATAACCACTATTGACTCCTCCTCATCCCTCAATAACTCAACAATTCCCTAGGTAGGGTCAGTTTTAAACATACATCATTGCCAGATCCTTCAAAGAAATATTAACCTTAGGTCTGAATGTAGGCTAGCCGATGGCCTCACCTCCCAAGCACATCTAAATGATCTAAGACACCTTAACACTATCCATTGTCATTAATGAGGATGTAAATATCCAATCCCAATACATCCATCAACATGGTTGAATATGAAAAATTAAAGGACTATAGCTAAAATTTAGGGATCTACATCAATGGATAACCATAGTCTAGAAGCCATAAAACCAACCTTCATTTATCCTTATACCAAGGGATTTTCTATGGTGGAATTTTAATTTTCAAAAGATCAAGGTCTCCTCCTCAATATATATCTCTAGTTATGGTATAGTGTCAACATTTGCTAGAAAATATGGTTCCTCACTTTTAACTTAGCTTAAACTCCTTCTCCCAAACCCCAATATGGGTAAGGCTCCATAACCTCACTCTCTAAGTTTTGGCTTTTCACCCATTTGAAAAGATTGGCAATAATGTCATTAAGTTTCACTTCAAGAGTGAATAAACATAGCAACGTTATATTACAACCTATGCTCATATACATGTGTGTGGAAATGGAATTCTCTAAAGGTTTCCTCACGAAGATAAATTTGGTGGCTAACATTTATTAGATGCATCACCTAAATTATGAGCACATGGATTTCTAATGCAAATCTTGCTTAGGCCAATTGTGGTGATTTCTTTGAAGGGAAATGAAAGAACTAGGAAACAAAGAAAGAAACCCACTTGGATAGTAAGGGCATGATCAACAAAGTAGAACCTGTAGAAGCTCCTCCAAGCTCCCATGCTAAAACAAAGGGGCAAGTGACTCTCCTTTTCCAAGGACCTCCTTGAAATGTACCTTGAGGGATGTCAAAGATCTTCTTCTTGAAAAAAAAGGTGATACCCCATAAAACACTCCTCTCCAAGTGGTGGAAAAGCAATCCCTTCCCACTTTAGAGCTCATTAGAAGCCCTAATTATCAAGGAAAATGGGTAAATTTAACAAAATCAAAGTAAGAACAATACTCCCTATAGAAATAAGAGGCCAAACAAGCAATGAAACCCAATCTAGTCTAGATGGAAGATAAGAAAGAAAGCGCCAAATAATTAGAAGGGCCACAATATGAACTGATCATTCCATTCCAAAGTTAGAAAGATGAAAGAACATAAATTTAAAGAACAATGCTTAAACTGCAACAATTCCACAATTCACAAAATGTCACCAAAATGAAAGATAAAAATGTCTATTAAAAGAAATCATCAAATTACACATAAATTCACATGATTATGCACTTTAATCATCAATTTCAAGGCCAAAAGTCATTGTTGTAACATCTCTCTAAAGCACTCAAACAACCCACAAAACAAAGATAGAAATAAAAAGGAGAATAATGTCATTAGATCAATCAAACCTCAAAACACATCTAATGTTTTAGATCATTCGAATTGTCTTATTAAACATGCCATTTTACCAAATACAATGTAGGTAACAATCATATGTAGCAATACCTTCTACAGAAAATAAAATATGGGAAAAAATTACACCTTAACATTAACCGTGGCTAAAGTCATAATAGCTATTGTATTAAATATGTATATACATAAAATTTAAATATTTTCATCACACATTACTTAGACATATTATGTTAACAACATTGTATGAAACAACATGATCAATGATTAAAATGTCATGATAGACATTGCATTGAAATTATAATGACATAACATACACATATAACTTTGACATATTATGCTAACAACATAATATGAAATAACCCAAAAAAATGCTTTCACATAATAGAGATTTAGATCCTAAATATTGGTTTTCTATCACAATTAAGTTCACATATTTTAATGCAAGAAGAAATGTGAGAGAAGTTGAAAACATATCACACACTAGCAACAGATAACCAATGATACTTTGAATAGTTATAAAGGAGTTCAATCAGACATGTGAGAAAATGGATTTTGGCATTTCTTGAATGAGTCGGGCAAGGAATCTACATGGATGAAAGGATGGAAGGCTTGTGCATGATTAGAATGAAGGGCCTATCGGTGAGTGATTTTTTTTTTCATTTATTGGGATCAATCATTGTGGTTATGGTTCTTATTGGTCTTATAGTGATGGACATCAGAAAAGCTCCCAAGTCTATAAAGATCTAAGTTAAGACCTTTCTTTAGAGGAATAAGGCGGATTATGTCTTAAAATTGTCTGTATCTCGTGGTATCATATGTTTTGGTGGTAGAAGTCTATAACATTAACATAAAACTCTAGTGTATTGTTTGACTATGTATTTCTGATGTAAGGGACCTTCGGTGATTCAATTGTTTTTTTGGGGATTATAGTCTAAAAGTGCTTGAAGAACAACATCTTTCAATACTTCTCCCCTAATAGTAAATATGTGTTACTAACAATGATGGATTTTTTACATAATAGTAAGAAGTAATGTCTGATGGACCAATGGAAGCAACAAGATATGTAGTTTGTAACAAAGGGAATATTGAAGGTTCTCAGGAAAATTATCTTCATAAATACCTTGAATTTAACACCAGGAAGGCACTTGAGAAGAGTAAGATCTCATCCCTGCTAAGGTGGTATGCAGAAAAATAGGAAGGTAAAAATCAAGAAGAGATATGCCTTGAAGGCAGGAAGAGTCAGAGGGGTAAAATTAAAAGATATCTGGTTACTATTGGATGAGCTGCAAATTATGGTGGTTTAGATGTTGCTGGTGTTGTGCTAGTTGTGCATGACCATAAGAAGACCCATTACATGTAGGATCATAGGAGTTACACAATATAGAATAGGGGATCAATGAAGAATTAATCAACTGAGATCAAGCAGCGTAATAATTTTAAATACACATGTATGCCTAGCTTCGATCTTGGATTTCTCTATTAAATGAAACTAGGAAGGAGAAGGGGCCATCGGAGGGGGTCTGGAAGAGGTACGAATGGGTGAGTAATTGCAACACCTTTGGTAGCTCACCTACTGGGAATTTGAATTCCTCCTATTAATGATCCTAAAAGAAGTGAAGACGAAAAATCCACGAACAAAATATTCCCAGATCGCATCTAACAACGGTGGGGATTTTCCAAATAAGGTGTCGTCGTCATTCTCATTGGGGGTTGCTGCAATTTTTAAGAAGATCTATAAAAATACAAGTTGAACAGAGCTAGGTCTGAATTTGAATAGCCTAGGTACACCATCAAGCTAATATAATCTACCTAGAAAGGAGACTATGGGGCCTGGATATCTGACAACAGGAATTGGATCCCACCTATGGCCTAAAAATACTCCTACAACTGGTTGTACTGCTAGAATATTATTTGCCCGAGGAAAACATTTAATTGATCCCTCTATTAGGTCGATCATATTCGTTATTGGAATTAACATTATCGTGGGCCCCAGCGTATCTTTCATAACCAATAACTTTGGAGGATCACAAATATCTATTTAACAACTTAATTCACCAAACCTAGTTAGCAAACCCAAAACCTTGAATGACTATGGATGAAATGGATAGTCAGACACCAATAATGGATCCGATTGATGAGGTGGAGGCTCTTATTGACATTACTATTGTCATTGCAAATGAAAGTGAGTTTCGTAGGCAGAACAAAATAATAACACAACGCACAAATAAGGAAAAAGGAATTTTGAAGTCGAAGACTACTTGGATTGAGCCTAGTGTAGAATTACATGGAAGTCCAGATCCTAGCAAGCATTCTCGGAGGAGGAAGAAAAAAATGGTTAAAGACGCAGGAAGAAATTGAAAATCCCATTATGGGGGTGGACGTATACTAGGAAATTGTGTCCAGGTTGAGAAAAATATTTTTAGTTGGTCGGTGGGATTATATAAGGATGTATGGTAACCAGATGAAGGATTGGATCAAAAAATGCTAGTCAACAATTGTTTGATATAGCTCAAAAGTAAGTGTATTGTTGAATGGGTGGTTTGGGTTTAATTTTATAAGAGAAGAGGATGCAGAAAAGATTAGAACTGTGCCTTGGGTGAAAGGCAAAGGATTTATAGTTCTTGAGAAATGGACTATTGGGTTTGATCCTATCAAAGAAATTCCCAAGAGAAAGAATATTTTGGCAAAATTTCCTAGCCTATTTCTGGAATTATGATAAAAAAGGCCTATCATGGATATTGCCAACAAAATTGGCAAATTGCATTTTATGGATGAAGATTGTACTAGTTTGCTTGAAAAGAGAGTGGTTTGGGTTCTTATCAAAGCTTACTACGCTAAGGGCTCTTGGAGGCTCTCGACATTTATTAGGGGACTTTCTTAGTAAGACAACAAGTGGATTATTGGGGAATACCATTTATATGTCTGGGATGTCGCGAAGTGGTGCATCTGATCATAGAATGTCTGATGAGATTTGGTGGGCTACGCTCTCAAAGGAATGGTTGGGTGTGTAGGAGGAATCAAACCCCTCCTTTTCTAATGAAGACTCAAGGAGATGCAGGAGTTGATATTGACAAGAATATGCTTGCTCTTGAGGAAATTCCTATAAGAAATATCCCCTACTGTATACTAGAAAGGCCAGACTCGGACTTAGGTTTTGTTGATATTGGGGTGGGCTCCTATCAGAATATTGTTTGAAACGATACACATACTATGGATAAGAATAATATTTTAATATCACCCTCATGGACAACACAAATAATATAGGCAAATCCCCCTTAATTTCTTCCGACTTTAGGCTTCCTCCAACTTCCTCTGCCTGAAATAGTGAAATACTTGGTGATTTCTCGGCTTCTTCCTCTATGGATATAGACTTGAAGAATCTAGTTTCCAGCAATGGGTCAGGCCTAGAACCTCTCACTGTCAAAATATATTTCTTCAATGTCAGCGAGGCTCTAGATGGCTCTAAGCCAAAGAAACGCAGATATATCAATAAAAGGAAGGGTACCAAGTACAAGAAGATTGCCAATTGTATCGACAAAGGAATGGATCTCAATGAACGTTTCTCTGAATCAGTGGAAGCTTCCCTCTACCCTCCTATAGATTCGAGTTATCCTACCAAAAAATATGGGTCTAGTGAAAATGTTGATAAGTGGGACCTTAGAGAAAATTTCCTCGTTGCCTCTTTTTTCAGATGAAGATAATGGAATTCAACATTGAGGGATTGGGTTTGCCAATTTCTCAGCGAGCTTTACAATATCATAGTAACAAATCAACCTACGGTGGTCTTGTTCGAGGAGGCGATATTAAACAAAGAGAAATATCTATAAATTCTTTTGAAAATATGCCCAAATTGGGCTATATGTGCGACCAATGCATAACGGACCTCTGGTGGTTTCGCTACAATGTAGAACCCAAATCTCTTCTCCCTCACGACATACAAAATATTTGCAGGTATAATACTGACTAGGTTCTACAAGGGATCACTTTTCCAAGTACACATTTTCAATATATATGCTCCATATGCTAATAGGAGGAAATTTTGGAAAAAGGTGGAGGATTATGGGATTTTGGATTTGCATTCCATGATTATAGTAGGAGATTTGAATTTTACGTTGAGCCATAAGGAAATATGGGGCCATAAAAGCAATATAGATCCATTGGTGAGTTATCTCAATTCATTGTCCTATCAGAAAATGTACAGGGACATCGTTCCATGGCCCATAGGTCCAACCTAGAGAAATGGTCGATCTGGTGAAGATTAAATGGTGAAGAGACTATATCATTTCCTTTTCCATTCATCATTGTAATCTAAGTTAAATTCTCTCAAATCTTGGACTACAAACCCAGGCTTCTCGGATCACGAAGTTATTTTTATGGATTGGATTGGTGAACAGTCGCCCACTGCCCTTCCTTTTAAGTTTAGCCATTTGTGGACGCAAGAAAAAGAATTTATGGATCTCGTTAGAACGTATTCGTTGAAGCTAGTGGAGTTTGGCACTAGCCAAAGGATGGAATTGGTGTCAAATACGTTGGGCAGGATGAAAGTGAAAATGAAAGAATGGGTCAAAAAAAGGAAAAAGGAATCATCCAAGGAACTATTTGAAATTGAGAGGGATATTGAAACCCTGTTGGATCCTACATTCGCTGGACTATTTACTAAGCAAAGCAAGAATATTTTTAACTGATCTTGTGTGCAGGAAGAACAAAATCCTTAAAATCCAAGAAGATGAATGGAGGTTGAAAATCAAAATGGCTTGGATTCAAGGAGGGGATAGAAATATAAGGTTCTTCTACAGGGTTGCCTCCAAGAGAAAAAGCGCCAATATGATTTGACGCATTCAAAATCAAGAGAATTGTATCATCATGTCCTTGAAAGACATAGATAAGGAGGTTATACAATATTTTACTATGCAATACAAGGATCCTGATACATCTGACATTGAGGTTCAAATGGAACTGGCAAGCTTATTTCCCTGTATGGTTGATGCGGATGAAATTGAATTCTTGGATGAACCTGACTCTCGAGAGGAATTGAAAGGTGTTTTAAATGAGCTTGTTACAGACAGAATTTTGGGGCTAGATGGATGATCGATGGAATTTTTCTTATTCTTTTTTTAGATGATGGGCCCCAATTTTATTGTGACAGTGGAGGAGTCTCGACTCCAGGGGCACATAACATGTGTTATTAATGCTTCCCTCATTACTCTCATTCCAAAAAAAAGAAAATCATCCAAATTTGCTGATTATAAATAAATCTCAATGTGTAATGTGGTTTATAAAATGATTTCAAATTTATAGCTAATCGAATCAAACAATTGCTATTTGAGCATATTTTTTTGGAGAAATATGGTTTTATTGCAGGAAGGACAATTCAAGATGTTGTTGGGATCGCTTAGGAATGCATACATTCCATCAAAACTAGAAACTTGAAGTCTTGCTTGTTGAAGATAGACCTCATCGAATCCTATGACAAGGTGGATTGGGAGTTCCTGAGGCTGATCCTCCGTGAAATCAGATTCCAAACTAGGCACGCTAACTAGACTATAACGTGTGTCATGATTGCCAACTTAGTTGTATTGATTAATGGGGTTGTGATAGATGTCTTCAGAATTGGTCAAGAGTTGCGCCAGGTGTGTGCCCTTTCCTCTATGCTCTTCATTCTAGTCATGGGTGAATTGAGTAGGGTTATTAGTGTTTCTAAGGAAGAGGGTAGAATAATTGGATGTAGGGTCATTGTAAATAACAAGTTGTCTCACTTAATGTTTGTGGACAACGTTCTCAAACCTGGGGAGACTAAACTTACATAATGGAAAACTTTTTTCTAGATCATGGAAAAATTTGGCATGGCATCTGGTCTTTATATGAACTCATTGCCAATGATATTGAGGATGAGGAGGTTAAGAATATTTTTGAACTATTTGGGATCAAAATTAGACCCCTAGAAGATGAGTTTAGATATTTGCGTTTCCACTTGAAGCCCAACATTTACAAGAAGAGTGATTGGATTTGGATTATAGAAAAACTTGACAAGAAAATATCTTTGTGGGAAAACAAGTGGATTACGTTGGGAGGAAGGATAATAATGGAAAATCATGTGATCTAGATTCTCTCATCTACCAGAATTAACTAAGATCTTGTACTTCTGTGACGTTAGATGAATTTCATGTGAAAGAGCATGAAAAATCACATGTGCATACTTTAAAGGAGAGGATACATAATGAAAACCATCAAATCAAAGAACACGCACAAGTTGATAACAAAGTTCACCCAGTGTGGGTTACGTCTCTAGGCCCGGTGTCAAGAGTGGGGTGGGGCCGATTCATTAAATGTTGCAATATGATGATGAGTACAAGGTGTATACTTTATCAATACATGTATAACCTCCCTCAAGTTGATAACAAAGTTCACCCAGTGTGGGTTACGTCTCTAGGCCCGGTGTCAAGAGTGGGGTGGGGCCGATTCATTAAATGTTGCAATATGATGATGAGTACAAGGTGTATACTTTATCAATACATGTATAACCTCCCTCAACTAGAGTGGCATGCATGTCTACGAGACATTCTCCTATAGGAACACTCACTCATATGGGCCTTCTTTTAGCATGACAATATATTAAATTCTCACATGAAGTGACATACAAGTATCCTCCAATAGAATGGTAAACAAGGATCTCAATATCAATGTCATCATCTCAGCAAATCAAAAGAAAGACATGGCATCACTGCATCATATACCTCCACTTCCATGGATGGCTTGAAAATGCACAACTCTACTGAAATAAATGGATTGCACCTTTGAATTTGTGGTGCGAAATTGTGTCAAATCACTGTAAACTTGACCCCTTTCTGATACTGTCAAAATCTGGACCCTCAGGAATCTCAAAGATTCCCCAAATATTCCTTCTAGCTAGTTGACTAGAATTTGGTTGCTCAAATGACAAATCTAACTTCACCATTGAGCTCCTTGCGAAAACTGCGTAAAATGAGTATAAATTACAAATGAGAAATCTTTTAGATTCCTCATGATTCCACAAAGGTTCCTCTCTGCAAGTTGACTGAAGATATGCTACTCATATCCGAAAACCAATCACACCATTAGACTCCTGGTGAAATTTTGGTTCATTTGAGTATAAACTTGGCATGAATATGATACTGTGAAATTTTGGCCCCAAGGGAATCTTTTAGATTCCTCAATGATTCTATGTGGAATATTGCCCTAGAATATTCTCTGTCTCGAAAAATCTTACCCACTCGTGGTTCTTTCGTGTGGCTCTGCCTCCGTTCGTTCTCTCCCAGGGTCAAATGGTTAAATGGGCTTTTGTATATGTTTGGGTGCATATTTAAAAGAGAAGCTTGTGGGTTGTTGGTGGACATCCAGATTAGCCTGCGAAAGGCCCGAGTTCCAACCTTGCAGCCTCCCCAAAATGCTTGCTAGTTAACATTTTGTTTTGCACCATTTTGATTTGTGGTATTTGATGTTATGTGAGGCCACTGGTGGCAGTCCGACCCACCCAGTCGGTCCGGGTTCAACACCTGCCAGCGTCGACTTAATTGGAAAGTCATTGAAACGGTTGGGCCATTTGGGTCATTTTTAATATATATTATATATAAAATCACTGTTGGCAATGGTGGCGAGGAGTAGAAACCCGCCACACCATTTTTTAATAGATATACATATATATACTATATATCTATATATATATATATATATATATATATATAGACCAAAATGTTGGCTTTACGAGACAAATTAAAGAGGCGACAAATTTGCCAGTTCTGACTACCGAAATCCATTGCCACAAAGTTCCAAATTGTTTCCTCGTTAGTGGCCACCAAATTTAGTCAGACCTTCAATTTTAACGGACCTCCAAATTTAGTTGGCCCTCCTGCCAAATTTAGTCAAGGGCCTAGTTTGACCAAAACTTGAATGGGCATAACTTTCACATACAATGTTAGATTGAGGTGTCGTTTGCGCCATTGGAAATATTGCAACGAGATCTTCTATCGTACCTTGGTTTCACTACAATAAAATAACCTTTATTTTTTAGCCTTTCCTGAGTCCTCTTTGATTTATGAGTGTTTTTGGATCCATGTAGATCATTCCTCCCTATTGAGGAGATTTTGGTCCTCCAAAAGCATGAACATAATCTACAATCTGTTGTGTTCCCTTATTTGCATAACAAGTTCCTTAACAGGCCACACTTCCTTCTCCATCACCTTTTTCCTTCATAACCATATGTGATGAATCAAGACATCCATCCTCTGCAAACCTGTAATACAATATTTGCAAACTACATGTTCAATTACATGACCCAAGCATCCCCATACTTTCCAAGAATTTATAACACACACTCTTTGGTCAAGTTTACATCATGATAGAAACTAATACCCAAAATATCAACAAAAGGCCAAAAACATCATTGTTGCTTTAATAAGCAATGGAAAACACATCATCACTTTTACAGTTACACCGCAACACATGATTTCCAAAATGTGACCATGTCAAGCTATTATATCTAGTAAAACCATCTCTCACTCAATAAAGTGAATGGGTCATATCCATGTAGTGGATTCGCTTGTTGAACGTCTTCACCAATTGGTTCCTGCACATGCGTGTTTGCCCTCTTGAAGCACTGCTCTGGATGGAGCTCCCAACATGTGGCTCTTTGATGTCCACCTCTATTGCAATGATTGAAAAAAATATTCTTCCTCCATACCTACTTAACCTTCTTCCTTCCTTGATGTGGAGAATGTTGAAAAGTGTAACTAGGTTCGCTCTTCATAATGACATGTGTAATTGTGATTTTATGTAATTGATGTAAAGAAGAAAAATAAAATTATTATTGTAATGCTTGTCTCATGGGTTTCATGAGAAAGGAATTTTATTTTTAATAATGCCCCCCATTGTGAGCCCTTAGGATTGGTCATAAAGTCAAAGCGAGTACATGTCATGTATGAAGGACCCTTCTTTGGCATGTTACATTTGTATATGAGTCAATGAAAGTGTCAAATAACCCTCGAAGAGCAAGCTCAAGAAACTCCAAATCGGCCCCAAATAATAATGAATTTTCTCCTAAAGTCATGCTAGCTCACCCTCAGTTCAAGTCAACTTATTATGGAGGCTCCAACGACTATAAATAGGGAAACTCGAACTCATTTTAGCCACAAACAATTTGATCAAGGTCAGAAGTAGTAAGAAGTGTGAAATTCACCATGAAATAAGCCTTATAACCAGTGAGAAGAAGGAAGGAAGATAAAAGTTCTTTGGATCCGTTTTAGTGTAGTTTTACTGTCACAGTGCGAAGGAGAGAGGCATCATCTGCTGCAGGAAAGGTCGAAAATATTGCAGACCTCTAAGGCAACCAAATTCAGGAAGAATTCAAGTCAAAAGGTATTCGAGTTGAAGGAAGAAAGTCTCCTTATAGAGTGAGGAAGATAAAGGGTCAAAGTTTGTCAAGCACATGTGATAGGGTTCTAAAATAAAGACAAGGAGTGCAGTGTTGAACCAAGGATCGAAAATATGAAGTATAACTGAAGTACAAAGAAGAAAAGCAATTGGATCAAGTGTTCATTTGGGCATGAAAGAGAAGCAGTGAAAGGGAACTTTTGTCTTTGTCTTGGAGTTGCGAATAGGTCAAGGGTCTCAGCCTTGGTATTCATCAATTAAAGTCACTATAAGAAGAATAATTTGTTTGGATTTTCCTCTCAAGTGGGAGATGTTTTCTCGTTATGTTTTATGCATTGGTATTTGTTTGATGAAGAATAACAATATAATAACATAAGTAATAGAAGATCCTAATCTAAGAAGTAAAAATAATTCACAAGCAATTATTAATAGAAGATAAATCACTTAATCTCGATGCCCTATATTTCTCAACATGGTATCAGAGCTATGGTAATAAAGTCAAGGAAGGGAATATTATCAAGGGACACTCAAGGATCAAATATTGAGGAAGTCATCAAAGCAAAGATCATATTGAAGTAAATGTCTACAAAGTAAGCATCATAACCCTAAATCAAAGAAGAAATGCACAAATAAGTATTGGGATCATCATCAAGAAAAGAAGGCAAAAACCCTACATCTACTCAAGTTGAAGAGATCTACGAACCAAGGTAAGCTTGAAGTTTATTCATCCAAGAAAATCACTTCAAGATCAAGATCATATCATCATCAATCAAAGAAGCATTCATGGGGTTCACTCTCAATCATTTTAAAGTTGAAGTGTCTTGAAGACTATTCATCCAAAGGAATCTAGATCAACAGGTAGTGTCATCAATATTTGAAGGCGATCTCTCTCTTGTTGAAGCAAGATCCTTACCATTGAAGACATCATCAATAATTCATAATTTATCTTCATCAACAAAGACATCACCATCAAAGGGTCCAAAGGATCTCCCTCTCTATTAGATCAAGGATCATTATTGAAGAAAATTATCTTCTTCAAGAAGAAATTTTCTATTCTTTGTATCATCGTCAACATCAAGAAAGAAACAAAGGAGAGGAGCATCCTATCAAGTAAGTAGATTTATGTCCACATCTAAATCTGTCAAAATGTCTTTATGCAAGGAAAGAAACAAATTGGTTGGAGCTTCAAACTATCTTGCATGGAAGAAAAGGGCATATCTGAATCTCATTGAAAATGAGGTGATGGAACATGTCAAAGGATTTATCACAAAACCAACAAAGGAAGATTCTCAAGCACTTGAAAAGTATATGAAAGGGTAATTTAGGGCTCAAAGTATTCTCATAGAATCCTCCAAGGATCCCCTCATCCCATATGTATCAAAGCTTGAAACTTCAAAAGAAATCTTTGAAAATCTAGTAGAGTTCTATTCTGTAAGCACTATTGGAGAAGTCATCTCATTAATGCAAGAACTCTACAAGATAAATATGTCAAGGGAATATGGAATAGCCTCATACTTTATTAGTATATGTGAAATCAGGGATCAACTTCAAGATCTGGGAGAAGTTATGTCTAATAGAGAAATGACTACAGTTGTACTAAATGCACTACTGAAGGAGTGGGGTAACTTTACTTCAAGTATTTATGGGAAGAAAGAAGCTACTCCATTTCAGGATCTATGGTCACTATTCAATATTGAAGAATCTAGAATAAAGGCCAAACCTTATGTGGGATTAGGTGATCAAAAGCAAGCTTATGTTACAATGACAAGAAGAAAGGGAAAATTTGGGAAGTCTGGTTCTCAGAAAAAGAAAATGAACATGGCTAAAATTCAATGTTATGGGTGTCAAGAACATGGGCACTACAAAATATATTGTCCTCGAATCAATAAGGACAATATAAAAAGAGGAAGAGAAGAATCCCATATCACCGAAGAAGTGGAGTAAGTTGAAAAGAAGAAGTCCAAGAAAGAGGAAGTAAGAGATCTCTACTATGATTGAGATAGTCTTCCTCACCTAAGTTATTTTCATAGTTCCTAAGTCTTCTGTTGTAAGATATGGATATCATGATTCACTAAGAAAAATGATGGGATGTGTCATGGCATCATAAAATCATTAAAAGCAAGATCTTGTGACATTATCATTTAGGAGCATGAAAGATGGTTGAAATTGAAATATATGACAGTCAACTATGAGGGATATATCTCTTGGAAACCTCATTTGTAACATAGGTGGCACTTATGGAAAAGAAAGAAAACAAAGGTCATCTAATACAAGACTCATCATACATCTGTCAAAAGGAAACATCTTCTGGATGAGGATACTCTAGATCCTCTATATTCTTTGATGGAATCTTGATTGAAAGGTTCACCGATCAAGAGGGGAACCAAGTATTTCATCAAGAATTCAAAACTTGTGGAATTCATGGGATGATGGTATGATGACATAAAAGGTGAAGCAAATCAAGGGATTGAAGCTCAGAAGTTGCTGCAGGAAGTCTGGATGACCCAAAGGAAAATGAGGTATGTATGCTTATATTCAATTTTGAAGAGTCATGTCATATGGTTGCAGGTAACATGGATCAATGCTTTGTATTGAGAGCATGATCAAAATAAAAAGGATCTCCTCCTTTGAAAGGATGCAAGAAGGCATGAGCCACACATTGTCTAGATGAAATCAACATAATATGTCCTCATATGTAATATGAGGTGGTTGACAACAACTGGAGGAATTCTGAATGGAAATTCCTGCAAATGAAATGTGTGGAGAAAGGAAGGAAGAGATTGTAGGATATGAAACCATGAAAAAAAGGCAATAAACATCCAAAGACCAAAAATATTTGACTAGGATATCTCCATGAAAGATATGAAGACTCTAATGGAGTCTGAAAAAGAAAGAGACCCTTGACAATATATATCTTTGGGAGATGTGTCGATATGTATGCATGATGATGATATTAGAATATGTAATGATGAAAGACAATCACAAAGGTAAATTTGATTTTAATGTTCATTCCTTTATTTTTGAACAAATATACAGATGGTCTTATGCAGGGATGCCAAGGTAAGATCTATGGATATCTTCCACCACCGATGCCCATGTAGTAAGATGAAAATATCCTTAAGGAAACATGGCATGAAGAAGGAAACATAGCATGAAGGAAGGTCTTATATGGACTAGTGAATCACATTCCAATGATAACATGACTCACTCATGGATGAAAGTAATGGATGGTTTGTTCCCTATAAAGAAGTACCAAACATGAAAACTCCTGAATAACAAAAAGAAGTTCATGACATTGTGAGGTGGAATTCTTTAAGCGGTTGGTTGTCCCATCATCTCCACCTGAGGAGATGTTGTAGGTCCCTTATTAAGAGGGAGCCTGGAAACAAGTTCCTTACTTGGTAGAAACTTGGAAGAAAAATTCCTAATTCGAGAGGGAGCTTAGGTACATTCCTTTCGTAGGAATGAGTATAGTTCTTTATTGGAATAGATATGTCCTCCCTAATTAAGAGGGAGAGGCAGATACATCATTTTTGTCTTCACTTGGGTAGACATAATGGAGGATTAGGTAAACATATGGTATCCAATACTCTTTGAGGATGAGTTAGGGCATCCAAGATAAGATTAGTCGTAGAGGACTGATATTCTTTGAGGACTAGGAATCCAAGATAAGAATACTCTTGGTGGAAAACACCCTAAAAACCCGGGTGGGATATGTTCCGAGAGAGAAAATGAAGAGGGTTTCTATACATCACTGGTCTCGACAGAATTGAGCTCAGATCTTGTGGAGACATAGAATTGTTAGTCAAGGCCTTGCTATGTGACAATGTGTATATTTTTACTTGTAGATTCAAACTACTTATGTAATATGCTAGAACGAAGGACATGAATCTACTCTACTCATCAGCGGAAACAAAAATTGATTGATGAAAACACTAAGCAGAAAAGGAAGAATTTCAATAACACATAACACATATTTTTATGGGGAAAGTAACTTCTCAAAACCCTGACTATCTATATTGCATTAACCAGAAGCTCTAAAAAGAAAATACATTGCTTATTCAACCCGATGCGATGATGTAGACCCGACGACAGATCGCAGAATGGGGAGACCAAAGGGCAAGGCCTTTACATATAGCGATATGCGATTGCGATCAGATCGCATCGGTGGAAACCAAGGAGTGGAGCCTTTACACCTTCTTATGTGCGATGCGATGATGAGGACCCGACGATGGGGGAGAGACTCACGGAGGTGGGTGAGAGCCACACGACAGTGCTTCTAGGGATGTGGTGGATGACTTGGCGGATGAGTGGGCTTCCCCAATCATCGAGGAGCCCATTCCAGTTGACCTCAACTAAGGTGACATGGCTTCCAGACAGCAGATGTGGCTGACAAAGAATAGGCAAGGGCTACCTGATGATAGTTCGAGGCTGGCTGTGGTTGCCCAGGTGTTCATTATCTGATCTTTTTATTTTTTTGCCAATGTTGCCTGGGTTCTAGTTTCCTATCTGGACTAATCATCAAGGAACCATCTTATTGTTTCTTTTGTGGGGTCTGGACTTGAGAAGTGATACCATTTTTGAGGTTTCTACTCTCAATGGACTGGTTTCCCCAATGTTGGGGCAGTCCAGATTTTGTTGATACTCTACGATACCTTGGTCGAGGCCTTGTCCTCTTTGTATCTTTCTGTACATATTAATAGATTACTTTTACTTAGAAAAAAAAAAACACCATGCAAAAAACTACCTCCATGCTAATTCTCGTCACAATCTCCTTCAAAATCTAAGCATTTTAAATAGCTTGGAAACTAGGGCATCTAAAATTTGCAACTCAAAAAATCTACAAAAAAAAAATTGATCACTTGGAAAATGTATTCAAAACTATAAGCTATAAAGAAAAATACATCAATAAAACATGTAACGTAATTAAAAGAAAACCTAGTCAAACAAAATTCATTAAAAACAACATTAATACCTTCTCTACATTCAATAGTTACCAATAAGATTGCAATAATTTTAAAAAAGAACATCATCGCCACTTTATTAAGGACAATATTGACATCACCAATAGAGAGTTGAAACTGTGAGATCATTCAAGAATAGAATGAAAGGAAACACTACAAACATCAAACATAAACATATCAAATCATCAAACTTACCTTAACATTCTGCAAAAACAAAGCACCCTTAACCTTAATTGAATATTTGGCCAAAACAAAACATCATGTATATATTAAATACCAAAATTATCGCTAGAAAAAATCATATGAAACCCTAGAAATCACCATAAATTATGGTATCCTAAATTAGAAATCAACTTCTACTAATTAACCTTTCTTAATACCCCTAATCTCGTATGTTCTCTAATTTTTTTCTTGCTCCCACTTCTCTCCTTACCTTCCTTGCATGTTTTACCTTTTTTAAGAGAGTTGTTTTTAATGGATTTTATTTCACTGAGCCTTCTTTTAACTTTGGTAAAGGTTTTCTTATTGTCTCTTTCTTTATAACCTATATTTTTTAATACATTATGCAAGGGACTAAATTATTTTTGTAGATGTTCTAAGTCACAAATCCTAGATGCTCTAGTGGCCAAGATGTTTAAAATGCTTATTTTTTTAAGAATGGTGATGAAAATCATCATGGGGGTAGTTTCTAACAAAAGTGCCATCATATCTTCAAATAAGCAAAACATCTAAAAACAAAATATTTACATTTTCCTCATGTTCCATGGTGAATTGTATATCCTTGCAAATATTATTAAGGTGATCCATAAACTTGTTACGTTCATCCTCACCATGGGATCAATTTCACATTGGTGTCATCAATAAACCTCTTACATGATGATGACACCAATGTCAAATGGCCCCATAGTGAAGATAAACTCACTTAGGTTTTGATCCACCTTAATAATATCTCTAAAGACATACAATTCACCATGGAGCTGGAGGAAAATGTGATTATTATTTTTAGATGTTTTGCTTACTCAATGACCTAGTATATTTGGACATTGAGTCTTCAAGAAGAAAACCCCATACTGAAAACTACCTCCATCCTAATTCTCGTCACAATCTCCTTCAAAAACTAAGCATTTTAAATAGCTTGGAAACTAGGGCATCTAAAATTTGCAACTCAAAACATCTACAAAAAAATTGATCACTTGGAAAAGGTATTCAAAACCGTAGGCTATAAAGAAAAATACATCAAAAAAACCTCTACCATAATTAAAAGAAAGACTAGCGAAACAAAATTCATTAAAAACAACACTAATTACCTTCTCTACATTCACTAGTTACCAACAAGTTTGCAATAATTTTAAAAAAGAACATCATCGCCACTTTATTAAGGACTAGATTGACATCAGCTATAGAGAGTTGAAACTAAGAGATCATTCAAGACGAGAATGAAAGAAAGCACTACAAACATATCAAATCATCAACCTTACGTGAACATTTTGCAAAAAAAAAAGCACCATTAACCTTAAATGAATATTTGGCCAAAACAAAACATCATGTATATATTAAAGACCAAAATTCTTGCTAAAAAAAGTCATTAGAAAACCATAGAAATCACCATAAATTATGGCATCCTAAATTAGAAATCAACTTCTACTAATTAACCATTCTTAATATCCCTACTCTCTTATGGTCTCTAATTTTTTTCTTGCCCCCATTTCTCTCCTTACCTTCCTTGCATGTTTTACCTATTTTAAGAGAGTTGTTTTCAATGGATTTTATTTGGCTAAGCCTTCTTCTTTTAACTTTGGTAAGGCTTTCTTAATGTCTCTTTCTTTCTAACCTATATTTTTTAATACATTCTGCATGTGATTAAATTCTTTTTGTAGATGTTCTAAGTCTCTAATCCTTGATGCTCTAGTGGCCAAGATGTTTAAAATGCCTATTTTTTTAAGAGTTGTGATGAGAATCATCATGGGGGTAGTTTCTAACAAATGTGCCATTATATCTTCAAGTAAGCAAAACATTTAAAAACATAATATTTACATTTTCCTCATGTTCCATGGTGAATTGTATATCCTTGCAAATATTATTAAGGTGGTCCATAAACATGTTAAGTTAATCCTCACCATGGGGTCATTTCACATTGGTGTCATCAATAAACCTCTTCCATGATGATGACACCAATGTCAAATGGCCCCATAGTGAGGATAAGCTCACTAGGTTTTTGTTCCACCTTATTAATATCTATAAAGACACACAATTCACCATGGAGCTGGAGGAAAATGTGATTACTATTTTTAGATGTTTTGCTTGCTCAATGACCCAGTATATTTGGACATTGAGTCTTCAAGAAGAAAACCCCACACTGAAAACTACCTCCATGCTAATTCTCGTCACAATCTCCTTCAAAAACTAAGCATTTTAAATAGCTTGGAAACTAGGGCATCTAAAATTTGCAACTCAAAACATCTACAAAAAAAAAAAAAAAAAAATTGATCACTTGGAAAATGTATTCAAAACTATAAGCTATAAAGAAAAATACATAAAAAAAACCCTACCATAATTAAAAGAAAACCTAGCCAAACAAAATTCATTAAAAACAACGTTAATACATTCTCTACATTCAAGAGTTACCAACAAGATTGCAATAATTTAAAAAAAAAAAAAAGAACATCATCACCACTTAGTATTAAGGACAAAATTGACATCACCAATAGAGAGTTGAAACTTCGAGATCATTCAAGACTAGAATGAAAGAAAACACTACAAACATATCAAATCATCAATCTTACCTGAACATTCTGCAAAAACAAAGCACCCTTAACCTTAATTGAATATTTGGCCAAAACAAAACGTCATGTATATATTAAAGACCAAAATTCTTGCTAAAAAAAATCATTAGAAAACCCCATAAATCACCATAAATTATGGCATCCTAGATTAGAAATCAACTTCTACTAATTAACCATTCTTAATACCCCTACTCTCTTATGTTCTCTACTTTTTTTCTTGCTCCCACTTCTCTCCTTACCTTCCTTGCATGTTTTAGCTTTTTTAAGGGAGTTGTTTCCAATGGATTTTATTTGGCGAAGCCTTCTTCTTCTAACTTTGGTAAAGGATTTCTTAATGTCTCTTTCTTTATAACCTTTATTTTTTAATACATTCTGCATGTGATTAAATTCTTTTTGTAGATGTTCTAAGTCTCTAATCCTTGATGCTCTAGTGGCCAAGATATTTAAAATGCCTATTTTTTTAAGAGTGGTGATGAGAATCATCATGGGGGTAATTTCTAACAAATGTGCCATCATATCTTCAAATAAGCAAAACATCTAAAAACAGAGTATTTACATTTTCCTCATGTTCCATGGTGAATTGTATATCCTTGCAAATATTATTAAGGTGGTCCATAAACATGTTATGTTCATCCTCACCATGGGATCATTTGACATTGGTGTCATCAATAAACCTCTTGCATGATGATACACCAATGTCAAATGGCCCCATATTGAGGATAAGCTCACTAGGTTTTTGATCCACCTTAATAATATCTCTAAAGACATACGAGGAAAATGTGATTACTATTTTTAGATGTTTTGCTTACTCAATGACCTAATATATTTGGACATTGAGACTTCAAGAAGAAAACCCCATACTGAAAACTACCTCCATGTTAGTTCTCATCACAATCTCCTTCAAAAACTAAGCATTTTAAACAGCTTGGAATCTAGGGCATCTAAAATTTGCAACTCAAAACATCTACCAAAAAAAACAAAAATTGATCACTTGGAAAATGTATTCAAAACTATAAGCTATAAAGAAAAATACATCAAAAAAACCTCTACCATAATTAAAAGAAAGTCTAGCCAAACAAAATTCATTAAAAACAACACTAATACATTCTCTACAATCAAGATTTACCAACAAGATTGCAATAATTTTAAAGAAGAACATCATCGCAACTTTATTAAGGACAATATTGACATCAACTATAGAGAGTTGAAACTTCGAGATCATTCAAGACTAGAATGAAAGAAAACACTACAAACATATCAAATCATCGACCTTCGGTGAACATTCTACAAAAACAAAGCACCCTTAACCGTAAATGAATATTTGGCCAAAACAAAACATCATGTGTATATTAAAGTCCATAATTCTTACTAAAAAAACCATTAGAAAACCCTAGAAATCACCATAAATTATGGCATTCTAAATTAGAAATCAACTTCTGCTTAATACCCCTACTCCCCTATGCTCTCTAATTTTTTTCTTGCCTCGACTTCTCTTCGTACCTTCCTTGCATGTTTTACCTTTTTTAAGAGAGTTGTTTTCAATGGATTTTATTTGGCTAAGCCTTCTTCTTTTAACTTTGGTAAAGGCTTTCTTAATGTCTCTTTATTTATAACCTATATTTTTTAATACATTCTGCATGTGATTAAATTCTTTTTGTAGATGTTCTAAGTCTCTAATCCTTGATGCTCTAGTGGTCCAAATGTTTAAAATGCCTATTTTTTTAAGAGTCGTGATGAGAATCACCATGGAGGTAGTTTCTAACAAATGTGCCATCATATCTTCAAGTAAGCAAAACATCTAAAAACAGAATATTTACATTTTCCTCATGTTCCATTGTGAATTGTATATCCTTGCAAATATTATTAAGGTGGTCCAAAAACATGTTAAGTTCATCCTCACCATGGGGTCATTTCACATTGGTGTCATCAATACACCTCTTCCATGATGATGACTCCAATGTCAAATGGCCCCATAGTGAGGATAAGCTCACTAGGTTTTTGATCCACCTTAATAATATCTCTAAAGACATATAAGGAGAATGTGATTACTATTTTTAGATGTTTTGCTTACTCAGTGACCTAATATATTTGGACATTGAGTCTTCAAGAAGAAAACCCCATACTAAAAACTACCTCCATGCTAATTCTCATCACAATCTCCTTCAAAAACTAAGCATTTTAAACAGCTTGGAATCTAGGGCATCTAAAATTTGCAACTCAAAACATCTACAAAAAAAAATTGATCACTTGGAAAATGTATTCAAAACTATAAGCTATAAAGAAAAATACATCAAAAAAACCTCTACCATAATTAAAAGAAAGTCTAGCCAAACAAAATTCATTAAAAACAACACTTACACATTCTCTACATTTAAGAGTTACCAACAAGATTGAAATAATTTTAAAAAAGAACATCATCGCGACTTTATTAAGGACAATATTGACATCACCTATAGAGAGTTGAAACTTCGAGATCATTCAAGACTAGAATGAAAGAAAACACTACGAACATATCAAATCATCAACCTTCCGTGAACATTCTACAAAAAACAAAGCACCCTTAACCTTAAATGAATATTTGGCCAAAACAAAACATCATGTAAATATTAAAGTCCAAAATTCTTACCAAAATAACCATTAGAAAACCCTAGAAATCACCATAAATTATGGCATTCTAAATTAGAAATAAACTTCTACTAATTAACCATTCTTAATACTCCTACTCCCTTATGTTCTCTAATTTTTTTCTTGCCCCCACTTCTCTTCATACCTTCCTTGCATGTTTTACCTTTTTTAAGAGGGTTGTTTTCAATGGATTTTATTTGGCTAAGCCTTCTTCATTTAACTTTGATAAAGGCTTTCTTAATGTCTCTTTCTTTATAACCTATATTTTTTAATACATTCTACATGTGATTAAATTCTTTTTCTAGATGTTCTAAGTCTCTAATCCTTGATGCTCTAGTGGCCAAGATGTTTAAATGCCTATTTTTTTAAGAGTGGTGATCGGAATCATCATGGGGGTAGTTTCTAACAAATGTGCCATCATATCTTCAAGTAAGCAAAATATCTAAAAACATAATATTTACATTTTCCTCATGTTCCATGGTGAATTGTATATCCTTGCAAATATTAATAAGGTGGTCCATAAACATGTTAGTTCATCCTCACCATGGGGTCGTTTCACATTGGTGTCATCAATACACCTCTTCCATGATGATGACACCAATGTCAAATGGCCCCATGGTGAGGATAAGTTCACTAGGTTTTTGATCCACCTTAATAATATCTCTAAAGAAATACGAGGAAAATGTGATTACTATTTTTAGATGTTTTGCTTACTCAATGACCTAATATATTTGGACATTGAGTCTTCAAAAAGAAAACCCCCTACTAAATCTACCTCCATGCTAATTCTCATCACAATCTCCTTCAAAAACTAAGCATTTTAACAACGTGGAATCTAAGGCATCTAAAATTTGCAACTCAAAACATCTACGAAAAAAATTGATCACTTGGAAAATGTATTCAAAACTATTAGGTATAAAGAAATACATCAAAAAAACCTCTACCATAATTAAAAGAAAGTCTAGCCAAACAAAATCATTAAAGACAACACTAATACATTCTCTACAATCAAGAGTTAACAACAAGATTACAATAATTTTAAAAAAGAACATCATCGCGACTTTATTAAGGACAATATTGACATCACCAATAGAGAGATGAAACTGCGAGATCATTCAAGACTAGAATGAAAGGAAATGCTACAAACATCAAACATAAACATATCAAATAATTTAAATGCATTCTACAATCAATTAAATTCTTGTTGTAGATTTTCTAAGTCATAAATACTAGATGCTTAAGTGACCAAGATGTTTAAAATACCTTTTTTTATGAGTGGTGATGAGAATCATCATGGGGGTAGTTTCTAACAAATGTGCCATCACATCTTCAAGTAAGCAAAACATCTAAAAACACATTATTTACATTTTCCTCATTTTCCATGGTGAATTCTATATTCTTGCAAATATTATTAAGGTGGTCCATAAACTTGTTAAGTTCATCCTCACCATGGGGTCATTTCACATTGGTGTCAATAAACCTCTTCCATGATGATGACACCAATGTCAAATGGCCCCATAGTGAGGATAAACTCACTAGGTTTTGATCCATCTTAATAATATCTCTAAATACATACAATTCACCATGGAGGAAAATGTGATAACTATTTTTAGATGTTTTGCTTACTCAATGACCTAATATATTTGGACATTGAGTCTTCAAGAAGAAAACCCGATAATGAGAACCACCTCCATGCTAATTCTAGTCACAATCTCCTTCAAAAACTAAGCATTTTAAATAGCATGGAAACTAAGGTATCTAATATTTGCAACTCAAAACATCTAAAAAAAATTGATCACTTGGAAAAGGTATTCAAAACAATAGGCTATAAAGAAACCTATATAGAAGGTAACCAAAACAAAACAACCAACAACCAAACAGAACAATTAAACAAAAAAAAAACCTCTACCATAATTAAAAGAAAGCCTAGCCAAACAAATTTCATTCAAAACAACACTAATACCTTCTCTACATTTCATTAGTTACCAACAAGATTGCGATAATTTTAAAAAGAACATAGTTGCCACTTTATTAAGGAAAATATTGACATCGTCAATAGAGAGTTGAAAGTGTGAGATCATTCAAGACTAGAATGAAAGAAAACACTATAAACTTCAAACATAAACATATCAAATCATCAATATTACTTGGTCTACAAACACAAAACACCCTTAACCTTAATTGAATAATTGGCTAAAACAAAACATCGTGTATATATTAAAGACCAAAATTCTTGCTTAAAAAAATCATTAGAAATCCCTAGAAATCACCATAAATTATGGCATTCTAAATTAGAAATCAACTTCTATTAATTAACCATTCTTAATACCTATTACCTTGCATGTTTTACCTTTTTCACCTTTTATCTACCCATCTCTTTTTTCTTGCTCCCACTTCTCTTCTTACCCTTCTTAGAAGTTTTTTACCTTTTTCACCTTTTATCTTCTCCTCCTTCCTTTTCCTAACCTTACACTTATCATTTTTCTTTTGCCCCTCCTCTCCACACTTCTTTTATTCTTACCTTTTTTTTTTAACCACATGGTGAATCGGTAACTATCAGGCCTGATCTAGGGAAAACCCAGGATCAAACCTCATAGCTGCCACTATTTTATTCTTACCTTTTATCTTCTCCTCCTTCCTTTTCCAAAGGTTACTCTCATTTTTCTTGTGCCCTTCCTCTACACAATTCTTCTATTGTTGCTAACTTACTTCTTCCCCTTCTCCTTTAGGATATTCCTCTTATCATTTCTGTTAATTCTTATATTAACTTATTTTATTTATTACACTTATATGTTACTATTATAACAAAATTCAGAATAATCTTTTTTATCCTTAAAACAAAACTCACATTAACTTTTCTTTTCTATCCTTAATAATTTAGGCACTTCTCTTGCCTAATTTAGGCACTTATCCTGAAATTTCGATTATCAAATCACAATGCCACATTATTCTTAAAAATAACAATCTCATATTTAATTTAATTTGTGACATTTAATTTAATTTAATTTTTGACATTTTAAATTTATGTACAAATATATATCAAATCACAATAGCACAATAATCTTAAAAAGAAGAATCTCATATTTAATTTAATTTGTGACATTTAATTTAATTTAATTTTTGACATTTTGAATTTTGTAAGTTCGTTTTTCCGGTTTTAGAGGTTAATTTGTTTTCCAGAAGTTTCAGGGGAAAACCCTGATACCAAAGCCCGACCCTACACGATGTCAAAAGCCATTCCGCGTAGAAAATGTCAAAAAGCAAAACCAGTTGAAAAACTTAAGCTAAAATATCCCAACAACGCTGCAAATCAAACTCATCAAAACCAGCATTAAAAAAACCTTGAAACACAACAGACATGACCAACAAATGCGACGATTATTGATGGCTCATATCAAGTGTTAGATATAATCTCTCTTGGTCGACACCAGCCCAAACGTGGTAACACCTCCCTCAAATGGGGGCATCTACTCAAGACCTCTCTCTTTCCGATCATTGCCAACATCGCCCTGCCCATAAACGTTAATTAAAACAAACACATACGCTACACCTCTGTGGCCATTTATCATTTGTCTTAAAACACTTCAACAAGAATGGTAAAATAAAGTTCCAATCTCGAGATATATCTTCTCTGTGCCAAGCCCTCGTCAAAAACCTCTACACAACTGGCCCAAGAAAGCCTGGCAGAACCACTCAGATGGCTCCACCCAGAGCTCTTCCTTCCAGTTGAGGAGACTTCGAACAATGCCAACACTCTGATTTGGCTAATTATTTTGCATCCTCCCAATAAATTTTCGAAATACAAACTAGGGCTCAGGGTTTCCCTAGCATACAATGATTGAAAATTTGCCGAAATACTTTCAGTTTGATTAAGAAATTGAAGGAACTAAAAACTAAATTTTCGAAACCCAAACTAGGGCTTAGGGTTTCCTTAGCATGAATGACTGAAAATTTGCCAAAATACCAATCTAAGCCGAAAATGAGAAAAAAAGAAAGTAACAAATTGCACCCAGCAACGCCTGCAATAGAAACCTTGACCAGTTGACGATTGAAAACTCTCCTTCAGTCTCGTTTGCAGTCGAGGGAACCAAAGCCCAATATGTTGAAATCCTAACGGAAGAAAAACTTATTAGAAAAAGAAAAAAAGAAAAAAAAATTAAAAGCTTAAACAAAACCCTCACATGATGTGGCCATATAATTTCTGAAAACTCTTCTGATATAAACGAGTAAGTCTCGCGTTGCAGTCGAGGGAGCCAAAGCTCTGCATGTTAAAACCCTAAGCAAAAATTACTTAACAAATAAAGAAAATTATAATAATATAGGTTAAAAGCGTAAACAAAGCCCTCACATTATGTGGCCATGTAATTTCTGAAACCCTCGTAATGTGGCCATATAATTTCTAAAAACCCTTCTGATATAAACGAATATAATAAATAGCACCATGTAGATTGATTTTCCCTAACACAGCTCTGAACTCTGATTCGCATCTGCTCTTGTTGCGTCTCCTCTGCCATGGCGCCGCGGATATAGAAAAGAGAAACAAACGGTACTGCTTAGGGTTCACCGAACATTCCAGACTGCCGTTTATTAATCGAATTATATATTTATGTTTATATATTAACGTGACACTTGATGGCTATTGGCATTTTAATTCTTTATATAAAGTGATGTATTAAGTGTGGTAAGTTAAGATAGTTAAAGTTAAGATGGATTTATTCTAGTTTAATTATTAATTAGTTTAGATTTATCTAATATTTGATTTATCATGTGCGGAGAGCGTTACATATAAATTTTTTTTTTGGTGTATAGAATTTGGGAAAGATTTGCACTTCTTTGGTGTATAGAATTTGGGAAAGATTTGCACCTCGAGCGATTTGGACTCTCTCTGCGCATGATAAATCCGGTGTTAAATAGATCTAAACTGGTTCAGTTGAGGGAAACAATGTCACATTTTTAGATTATCATTATTATGTATATGTTTGACATAAAATTCAAAATTCACATTATATTTTGTTTGTTCGCATGACTATATCATTCTTTTCTCTATTTTGGTCTATGTTGCTTTCCTTGAATGGTTTGTATGGTTGTGTTTGGATGCTTTGAGTGGTTTGTTTGTTTATGTGTTTGGATTTGGATGGTAATGTTTGTGAATGTTTTTGTTGTGTTATATTTTATCTTTATGTGTATGTAATTAGCAATTAGTTGGAGATGAAGAAAGGAGACAATCTTGTCAATAGTTTGCAGGAAGATTGATATTGCACATCGATTTCGTTTAATTTTAGGTATCACAACTTTTGACAACTAATTAGATCTAAATAGTGTTTCTCCAAATATTACAAAATATATTTTGAAGAGTAGTTTTAATAATTTATGCGTCAAATTTACTCTTGAAATAATTTATTTCCTTCGAGAATATTTTGATGTTTTTTTTATCTATAGCCTATTTTGGAAAGTCAAGAAATAATGTGTTCTTGAATTTTTTTTAATAAGTGACTAATTTTGTAAAATATTTACATTATTTGTTTCTCCAAACAATTATCACATCTCTTTCAATAATATTTTAATTTGTTTTGATGTTTATGAATATACATTTTCCTCTTATAAATATTTTGAATACGTTGTTGTATGCAATTATTCTATTAGTAATTTTGAATATATGTAATTGTCTATTAGTAATTAGTTGGTGATGAAGGGAGACAATCTTGTCAAGGATTAATTTGCATTTTGCATGAGGATTGATTATGCACATCTTTTTCATTTTAATTCTAGATATCGCAACTTTTGACAGCTAATTATTTCTTAATAGTGTCCCTCTACGTATTAATAAATATATCTTGAATTTTTTTTTAATAATCTACAGCCTCAAGATTAACAACATCTAATGCAAACAATCAAATAGGACTAGAAAACAACATCTACATTGGAATCAATGCATTTAATGCAAGCAATCAAATGAGATTAGAAATCAACATCTACATTGAAATCAATGCATCTAGTGCAAGAAATAAAATAGGATTAGAAATTCACATCTACATTGAAATCCATGCACCTAGTGCAAACAATCAAATAGGATTAGAAATCCACATCTACACTGAAATCCATGCATCTAGTGCAAGCTATCAAATAGGATTACAAATCCACATCGACATTGAAATCAATGCAACTGTTGCAAGCAATCAAATATAATTAAAAATCAACATCTACACTAAAATCAATGCATCTAGTGCAAGCTATCAAATAGGATTAGAAATCTTCATCTACATTGAAATCAATGCATCTATTGCAAGCAATCAAATACAATTAGAAATCAACATCTACACTGAAATCAATGTATCTAGTCTTATCCATTTAATGCAAGTAATCAAATAGGATTAGAAAACAACATCTACACTGAAATCAATGCATATAATGAAAGTAATCAAATAATATTAGAAACCAACATCTACAATGAAATCAATGCATCTAGTGCAAGAAATGTTCTTCCCTCTCTCCCCCCTCTATCTATATCTATATCTCCCTCCATCTCTCTTTCTCTCTCTCTCTATCTCACCCCCCAAACACACACACACACTCTCCATATATATATATATATATATATATTATATATATATATATATATATATTATCCATCCCTCTCTCTATCTCTCTCTTCTTCCCCCTCTTCACCTCCCATCTATATCTCTATCTCCCTCTACCTCTCATTTATCTCTCTATATCACCCCCAAAACATATAGACTCTTTCTCCATATCTATTTATCTCTCCCTCCCTCTTCCCCTTCACTTTGTCTCTCTCCACGTTTCTCTCTCTATGTATTTTTTCTTACCTCCCTCTCTCTTACCCTCCAACTCCCTCTCTCTTTCCCCCCCTCTCTCTTACCCTCCAACTCCCTCTCTCTTTCCCTCCCTCTCTCCTCCTATCTCTTACATTCTCTCTCTTTTCCTTCATCTCTCTCCCTTTCTCTCTCACCTCCCTCTGTCTCTCTCCCCCCTCTCTATTTTCACCCTCCAACTTTGTCACTATATCCCTCCCTCTTTCCCCTTCTCTTCCCCCTTCTATCTCTCATTCTTTGTCTCTCTATCTCACCCCAAAACATACACACTCTCTCTCCATCTCTCCTTTATCATCCCCCCCTTCTCTCTCTCTCCACTTTTCTCTCTCTATGTCTTTCTTCTTCACTCCCTCTCTCCCCCTCCAACTCCATCTCTTTATCGCTCCCTCTCTGCCCTTACCTCTCTCCCCCTCTCTCTAGTCCCCTCCCTCTCCTTTTCTCTCTCTCATCTCCTTCTCTCTCCCCCCATTTCTCTCTCATTGTCTCTCTTCCCTCCAACCTTGTCCCTCTTTCCCTCCCTTTCTCCCCTCCATCTTCGTGTCTCCTTCTTGATCTCTTACCCTTCTCTCTCTCTCTCTCTCTCTCTCTCTCTCCGCCTTCATCTTATCTCCATCTCTCGCTTGTCACTTCTCTATCTCTCCACCTCTATCACTTTATATTTTGTTCTTCCCTCATATATATATATAGATAGTTGATTTATATCATGTTATATTAATATATATTATAATATAGAAAATTCACCATCATATTTAAATTAATATTGTAATTAATCCAAAGTTAATTAAATTTAGTATATTAATATAGATTTAATAATGTTTTATGGAATGATAACAAAATTTATAATAAACCATATCAAATTAATATTTCAATATTAAAACTTTGATGTGGAAATATTATGTCTTTAAAGACTTTAATATATCCATAGGATTTGTTTTTCCCTTTAAATTTCTTTTTACAAATATTTAATTAAAGAAATATTAAATATTTTTGGAGCATGATTTTTTATTCTTTGTGTTGAAATTAATCTTGTTCATTTGATTTAAAGAGATGTATTGGCTTTAGTAAATCCGAGTAAAGATGTTTAATATTTTACCTAATTTGGAATTTTAATGTAGTAAAAGTTTTTGTTAAAGGTAAATTTATGATCCATTCAAATTCAAGTATATGATAAAGGAACTATTAAACACATGAAATAATTCTAATTATATATAATAATACACAGTTATATTTTAATAAGTAATCTTAGTCTATTAATAAGATTAAAATGTATAATTTACTGGTTGGCTCAACCTAGCCGCTCTGCTCCCCTATGCTACCCCCTGCGGCCTCCCCGCCTGGCAGCCCCTACTGCTGGGCCTTCTCGCTCTTGGCCTCCCCCGATCTGGGCTGCCTCCAACTCCTCCCTCCTTCATAGCATTCCCTTTTGCTCAGCGAACTTCCTGCTGAGCGATTGGGCCAGCTTTGTAGATCTGCTGCGATCAGTCATGTCGCCCCCAGCGGGTCCGGATCCATTGGACCCTCCCCTGCCCCCTCCCCCGGAGGTGATTGCTTTCAAAGCAATGATTGATTCAAGCAACAAGCGTCCGCCCTCAGCCAGACAACAGAAGTTTGTCAAGAAGATGGAATCCATTCCCTTGGTAGCTCTTCCTAAAGAAGAAACCTGCAAAGCAACTCTGAATCTTGCTGAGAGAGGTCTCATAGGCCAGCTCACGGGCCTATGGCCCTCACCCAAGTCAGTAGAGGAATGGACTCAAAGGAACTGGACGTCGTTAATCAAAGAAGGAATAAAAAGCTACTTCTTAGGCAAAGGCTTCTTTGTCTTCGTCTTTGAAAGTGCAGAGGGCAGAAGCCTAATCTTCAGAAATGGACCTTATTTTATGGGCCCCCAAGGTCTATATCTCAACAAATGGTTGCCAGATTTCAACCCAGCTCAGGATGTGCCATCTGCTGTACCGGTGTGGGTGTGGCTTCCCCATCTTCCCCTCCACTGTTGGAACCAGAAGTCTCTCCAGATCATTGGCAACAGCTTAGGAAAATACATAGATCAAGCTGCAAGAAAAGATCAATATTCATGTGCACGCATCTGTGTCGAAGTTAACCTAGAGGAGAGTCTACCGGAAGCCATTAAACTAACAGTCGTAGGATGGACGCATGTCCAAGAGTTGGATTATGAACAAATTCCATTCAAATGTAGACACTGCCATGGCTACAGACACTTCGCCAAACATTGCAAGAAAAAGGCGGAAGAACAGCCAGGCAAACAGAACGGCGAGCAATGGACCCTAATACAAAAAACCATCAACCACAAAAAAGGAAACGGGAAAGGCACTTCAAAAGAGGCACCAAGCAGCCCCAACCCCGCCCAAGAAAAGAACTCAAATGACAAAGAAAACAGATAGAGCAAGTCAACTACTATAGTCTTAGAAAATATGGATCAGACTGTCCCTCCTATCTCTAACAAAGAAGATGAGGAAATGACTCACCTGGAAGTCCCCCAAGGAAGCCCTTCCAATCCCTCATACGTAGATGTCACAAGGAAAAAAACCAGCTGAGAGCTCCGACTCCTTAGAGGAGGAAACCTATGAGTAGCCCACAAGAAAAGTCGGCAGGAAATCCCGTAGAGAAGCAAGGGAAGAGGAGGCAGAAAGGCTCAAAACGCAAGGAAGCCAACCCACAATAGAGATGTCTATCGGGAGAAACTCCAGGAATAGGCCCCCTAAGGGAGGCTCCCACCCCACCCCTGGTAAATAATGCGCCTCATCTCTTGGAACTGTAGAGGTCTGGGCAATCCCACGAAAGCAGAAGGGGTCAAGGATTTGCTCAAAATAGAACCCTCAGACATTCTCATGCTCCAAGAGACTAAGATAGAGGGGAAAGCCCTTCTAGACATCAGCAAGAAGAAATGGAAGGAAAGTTCAGGAAGAGCAGTCAGCTCAAGAGGCTCAGCCGGAGGGCTTGCAACTCTTTGGACAGATGATCTCTTCTAGCTGAACAAATCCCATGAGACCCAGCACTGGATCTTTACGGAACTAACACATTGTCCAAGTAAGTTGACCATATCCCTCTTCAATCTTTATGTACCCGTCCTGTATTCTAAAAAGAGAGATTGTTGGAATTCACTTAATGAATTTCTAGAGCAGCATTCCCAAGTAATATCATTCTTGCTGGGGATTTAAACATTGTTTTAAAATCCAAAGAAAAAAGGGGAGGAATTAACAGTAGAGATACCATGCCCCCCATGGTGGAAGACCTCATACAGCATTGGGATCTTCTTGATTTCAATCCGGTCAAAGGGATCTACACATGGTCCAACAACAAAGTGGGAGAGGACCATATATCAGCCCATTTGGACCGATTCCTAGTCCAAGGCGCTCTGATGATGAAAAAGAAGATAATCATCACCAAAATTCTACCCAAATTGACCTCAGATCACAAACCAGTTCAACTCATTCTGGAAGATGAAGAAGACCTAGGGCTAATCCCCTTTCGATTCAGCCCTCTTTGGATAGAAAGGGACGGATTCATTGACACAGTGAAAGTAGCATGGGCCAAATCCTTCACACGGTCCTCCAGTTATGTGTGGGAACAAAAGCTCAAAGCCACAAAACAAACCTTGAATAATTGGATAAAGAAACTTGCCCCAAATCCAACCAGTCAAAGAAAAGAAATTGTTTAGTCTTTAGAGGCATTGCAAGTCGAAATGGAAACCAGAGATGCTCATCATTTTGATCTTTCCGAATGCAGGAAGAGTATTGGAGAATCAAATCTCGAAGTCTGTGGTTGAAGGCTGGCGACCAGAACACCTCCTTCTTCCATTGCCAATATCGAGCAAGACTCTCCAGAAACCATATCTCTGAAATAACAACAGCAGAGGGGCAGATTTGCAAAGGGTTTAGCCAAATAAAAGAGGCAGCTGAAAGACATTTTAAACATCTCTACACCGCAGGCATTCAAACCAACGAGGAAGAAACTGGTGATCTCCTCTCCAACATTCCTCTCCTGGTCACCCCTGAAGACAATTATGTTCTCATTAAGCCCATCACTGAAGAAGAAATCATAAAATTCATCTGGTCTATGGACTGGGACAAGACCCCTGAGCCTGATGGATTCACAATAAACTTTTATAAAACTTGCTGGGACATCATCAAAGCGGACCTTTTAAAGATGATAAAAAGATTCATGAAAAAGGCCAAAGTAGGAGGAGGAACTAATTCCACCTACCTTGCCCTTATCCCTAAAGAAACAAATCCTGAAACCTTCGCCAGATTCAGGCCTATATCGCTTTGCAATGCCTCCTATAAAATTCTGGCAAAGCTCCTAGCAAACAGGATCAAGCCATTACTCAACAGGTTGATCTCAAGCAATCAAGGTGGCTTCGTAGAAGGCAGGCACATACTGGATAATGTCATCCAAGTTCAGGAGATAATTCACTCAAGCAAATAGCGAAAAGAAAAAGGCATGCTGATAAAACTCGACATGGTCAATGCTTTTGACCGAGTCAATCGCTCCTTCCTCTACAAATTCCTCCATTCCTATGGCTTCTCCCCCCATTTTGTCAATCTCATCTTGCTTGTACTGACAACCCCTGGATTGCCCCTCTTGTAAACGGTCGTCCTACTCCTTTTTTTCAAGCCCAGAGAGGCCTCAGGCAAGGATGCCCACTCTCTCCCTTCCTGTACATCCTGATGGCAGATTCTTTCAGCAGAAAGCTATTAGCTGAAAAAGTCTCAGGCTCCCTTCCTGGCCTCAAACCTTCCAATACCTCTCCAGCTCAGAACCACGCTCTATTTGCGGATGACTCTCTCCTCATGGGAGGCGCCTCTGTTAGAATAGCCAAAGCTTTTGACTCTGTCCTAAAATGCTATTGCAGGGTCTCGAGAGCCTCAATCAATGAAAGAATAATTGAAATCTATGGTTGGAACATTGGCCAGCAAGAGCTCACACGTATCTCTAATCTTCTTGGCTTCAACAGACATGCCCATTGGGAGAAGATTAATTACCTCGGCCTCCCCATCACTAACTGTTTCAACAAGAGGTCGTTGTGGTCTGAAATTATCACAAAAATTAAATCAAAAATCTCAGCCTGGGGAGCTTATTGGCTCACAAAAGGAGGCAAGGTCATCTGGATCAAGGCTATGTTATCTACGCTCCCAATTTACCAAGCAACCTTCCATCTCGCCTCAAAAAGTGTGACGGATCAAATCTCCAAAATCCTTCGTGACTTCCTCTGGTAGGGGGGGAAAGGAAATCAACTCAAATTTCATTTAGTGAAATGGGACATGGTCAAACGCTCAACTTCTAAGGGAGGCTTGCAAATCCGCGACCCTGCATTAGTCAACCTGGCGATGGGAGGAAAAATCATGTGGAAACTTTTCAAAGACCCCAAGCATCCTGTCAGCGAAACGTTGAAGTCGAAGTATGCCTACAAGGTGTCGTTCAGAAATCTGCAGGCAAGCCAATCAAGTAACAGTACTCAGGTTTGGCGATTATGCAGCAAAACTCTGAACTTCTTCAAAGGAAAGGCGTACAGGATCCCAGGCAACGGCAAGCAAACAAATTTGTGGCACAATCGTATAATGGATCGAGGCCCTCTTGCAGAAAATGAAGAAATCATAGAACTGAAAAATTGGCTGGAACGCGCAGGGATAAACAACGTCTAGGAATTATCCAAATGGGACTGTCATGACGATTGGCAAGGATGGGACTTCTTTGGAGTTCCAGATCGCTTAAACTAGCAAAAACGCATCCTTGAAGAATTGTTGGAAGAAGCAGCCCCAGTGAACAGGAAAATGAATGATAGCTGGGGGTGGGGGCAACCTGGAAGCTACACAATAGCAGAAGCTTACAACGCCCTCCAACCAATTAGGAACAACAGTAAATCTCCGGAGTTTTGGAGGAAAGTTTGGGATCCATTGGCTTTACCTAAAGTAAACTTCTTCTTTTGGACACTGGTTCACAACAAGTTGTTAACAGGAGACAATCTGATGAAAAAAAGCATAGCTAGGCCACATAGATGTGAGCTGTGCAGAAACAGCTCAGAAATAGCCAAGCATCTCTTCATGGAATGTAATTTTGCTAAAGAAGTTTGGAGACTCATACTCCATGAGCTTCAAATCACAGTCCCCCAATTTAAATCTGTAGCAGATCTATTTGACGTATGAAATCAATGTTATCCCAACAAAATCCCCAACAAATCATTTTGGAGAAAAGTCTGGAACGCTATCCCCAAATATGTATGCTGGCAGATCTGGTTAACTAGGAATGATCTGATTTTCAACAAAAAGGTGCAAGCTCCATTCTCGGCAGTGGTAAAGGCCAAATCCTTCCTCCTGGAAGCAGCTCAATAACAATATTTTTCAGAAGACACTTTGCTTCTCCCTGAAGAAGAGAGGTGGCTAGGCCCCCTTTCCCCCTACCCTCATAAGCAGTTATCAGCACCTCAAGCAGTGAATCTGGAATGGCGCAAAAGAGACTCCGAAGCTACTATAGAAGAATGGTGGCGAAAACAAAAAATTACTACAATTTTCTTTGATGGAGCCTCCAAAGGTAATCCTGGGACAACATGAGCAGGAGGAGTCATCTATGCCTCGGACGAATCAAGAAGGGACAGCTTCTGCTGGGGCATCGGGCAGAAAACCAACAATCAAGCAAAGATCCAAGGCCTGCTCAAAGCTTGTCAAATAGCCAGAGACAGAGGAGACAAAGAAATCCAAGCTTTTGGAGACTCAGAGATCCTGATAAAAAATTTAAATACGGGCAAATTGTTTACCAATGCAAGCCTCAACAAAACTCTGAACAGATTAAAGAGAGTCCTGATCGACTTCGACTCCTACAAATTCCTCCATATCCTTAGAAACTTGAACAGTGAAGCAGACCTGTTGGCGAACAAAGGTTGCACTCTTGGCAAAGGACAACTCCTCATAAATGATGAAAGCTCATTCCATCCTTGTAATCCATGAGCAATCTGCATTTTGTAATAGTACAAGAAACAGAAACAGAAACAGAAGCAATATAATGATGGCTGCCATGACGTAAGTCCAATCTTTTCTTCAATAAATAAATCATACCCGTTTCAGTTAAAAAAAATAAGATTAAAATGTTATATACCAGCCTAGATCCATCTTAATTCCTGATCTATCAAGCCTCCAGAGGAATCAAATCTCTCGAGGTGCAAACCTCTTTTTTGAGTGCAAAACTTGAGGAAAGATTTGCACATTAAGAGATTTGATCCCTCTCGACGCTTGATAGATCTAGAATTAATATGGATCTAGGCTGGTTTCAGTTGTGTGCGACCAAAGAAAATCTAACGAACATATGATTAATTTTATCAATAATATGTAAATTTATCTAATATTAATATAATCATTTTAAATATGCTAAATATGCCTGAGATTAATCTAGTCATTTTTATTTTAAATTTGCTTAGTTACATCAGTTTGTTGAGATGATAGATATTGTTAATAACTCTAATGATGAAATAAACAAATTGAATGTAAAGTGACAATGTAATAGTGTTGAATGATAAATATGAATAATGAGAATATAGTCAATTACAAATAGTTTTCATTGTGATTAATCTCAAACTATTTTCTTCTACTATTCTTATTGTCACCCTTGTTACTTTTGCCATCTTTTCATATAGACTATATGAAAATGACAGGTTAAATTGTAAACCATTTAAATATTTAGCTTGAGTTGTTGCACTAAACATCATACCTTGTCTTTGTTTCTCTCTTTCTCTCCAATATTGATAGGTTGAATTACTATAACACAAAATTCAATGTACATTGTCAATAATTTTTTGTACTTACACTTAAATCAATGCACAATGTTAATCCAACCACTTCAAAATTAATGTACCATCATACATCCAATTACATCAAATTAGAAATCAACATCTACACTGAAATCAATGCATCTAATGCAAACAATAAAATAAGATTAGAAAACAACATTTACACTGAAATCAATGCATCTAATGCAAGTAATCAAATAATATTAGAAATCAACATTTACACTCGAATCAATGCATTTAGTGCAAGTAATCAAATAGGATTATAAACCAACATATACATTGAAATCAATGCATCTAGTGCTAGCAATAAAATAGGTTTAGAAATCACCATCTACACTGAAATCAATGCATTTAGGTCAAGCAATCAAATAAGATAAGAAATCATCTAGATTGAAATCAATGCATCTAGTGCAAGAAATCAAATATTATTAGAGATCAACATCTACATTGAAATCAATTTATCTAGTGCAAGAAATCAAATAGGATTAGAAATCACCAACTACTATGAAATGAATGCATTTAGTGCAAACAATCAAATAGGATTATAAATCATCTACATTGAAATCAATGTATCTAGTGCAAGCAATCAAATATCATAAGAAAACAACATCTACACTAAAATTAATGCATCTAGTGCAAGCAATCAAATAGTATTAGAAATCGTCATCTACACTGAAATCAATGCATCTAGTGCAAGAAATTTTCTTCCCTCTCTCCCCCCTCCATATATATCTATATCCCCCTTCATCTCTTCTTCTTTGTCTCTTTATCTCACCCCCCCAAACACACACGCTCTCTCACTCCATATCTATCAATATGTCTGCCCCCCCTCCCTCTCTCCATCTCTCTCTTCTTCCCTCTCTTCACTTTCCATCTATATCTCTATCTCCCTTTGTCTCTCTATATCACCCCAAAAACATACACTCTCTTTCTCCAAACTATTTATCTATCCCCCCCTCCTCTCCCTCTCTCTCTCGCTTCCCCTTCTCTCCCTCTCCCCCGCTTCTATCTCTTTTCCCTCTTGATGTCCTCTCTCCCTCTCTCTCCATCTTCCTTATCACTCCCTCGCTCTCTCTCCACCTCTCTCCCTATTTCTTTCTTCTTACCTCCCTTTCTGTCCCCCTCCAACTCCATCTCTCTCTCTCTCTCTCTCTCTTCACCCTCCAACTCTATTAATATATCCCTCCCTCTCTCCTCTCTCATTCTTTCCCCCATTCTCTCCATCTCTCCTTTCTTGTCTCTTTATCTCACCCCCAAACATACACACTCTCTCTCCATCTCTCCCTTGTCACTTTCTCTCTGTCTCCACTTCTCACTCCTTATGTATTTCTTTTCCCACCCCTCTCTGTCCCTCCAACTCTATCTCCCCATCTCTCTCTCTCTCCTCCTCTCTCTCAATTCTGCTCTCTCCCTTTCTCTCCTACCTCCCTCACTCTTCCCCCGTCACTCTCTCTCTCTCTCTCCAATCCTCTCTCTTCTCCCATCTCTCTCTCTCTCTCTCTCTAATCCTCTCTCTTCCCCCATCTCTCTCTCTCTCTTCTCTCTAATCCTCTCTCTTCCCCCATCTCTCTCTCTCTCTCTCTCCAAGTATGTTACTATATCCCTCTCTATTTCCTTCTCTCTCCTTCTCTCCCCCCTTGTCTCTATATCTCCTTCTTTGTCTCTTTATCTCACCTCTAAATATACACTCTCTCTCTCCAACTCCCCCTTGTCACTCCCTCTTTCTCTCCACTTCTCACTCTCTATGTCTTTCTTCTTCCCTCCCTCTCTCACCCTCTAAATCCATCTCTCTATCCCTCCCTCTCTCCTTCTCTCTCTCATGTCATCTCTCTCCCTTTCTCTCCTACATCCCTCTCTCTTCCCCCATCTCTCTCTCCCTATCTATCTACCCTCCAATCCTCTCACTATCTCCCTCCCTCTCTCCTTCTCTCTCCCCCCTCCATCTTTGTGTCTCCCTCTCCCTCTCTTACCCTTCTCTACCTCTCTCACTCCTCTCCCTCTCTTTTTGTTCATTTCTTCTCACCTCTCTCCTTCAATTTATCTCCATCTCTCCCTTGTCACCCCCTTATCTCTCCACATCTATCACTCTATGTCTTTGTTCCTCCCTCCCATATATATCATGATATATCAATATATACTATAATATAACAATTTAATATTATATATCCAAAGTTATTAAATTTAATAATATTATATCATGATATATAATTTAATATGAATAATAGATTAATATGAATAATAATAATAATAATCTTTTAATATAATATATTAGGTTAATAATATTTGTTTGCATTTAATAATAATTTTGCCTATGGTATTTGGACCATAGGCTTCACCTAAATAAAACCCCATTTTTAGTGTTAGAAGTATAAAGGGTTTATGGAGTTAAATAAAAAAGAGGTTTTATTTATTTACTACTATTTATTTATATTTTTATTTATTTACATATCTCTCGAGTATATATATATATACTATATATATATAATCTATTTACCATACCTCTAGTTTATTTATATTTTGATTTATTTACCATACCTCTTTTTTGAGTGTTTGTAAACCTCTTTATATTTTAAATTTATATTGTGTTTATACATAATAATAATTACATTGATAGATTGATAGGACCTACATTAGATTAAAAATGTTAAATGTTAAATGTTAACATTACATGGTTATGTTTATGTTTAATGTTTACGTGTTTACATGTTTATGTTTTTATGTGAGATCTACCCCTATACTAGTTGCACAAGCCTCTCAGCTCAATAATTTAAGATTCAAGCTAATGTTTTGGTCGACATTAGTAAGATATTTATATTATGTTTTTACGTCAACTCTACCCCCATACTAGTTGTAAGATTCAAGCTAATGTTTTGGGAGACATTAGTAAAATATTTTTATTATGTTTTCACGTGAGATCTACCCCCCCTCTCAGTGCAATAATTTAAGATTCAAGCTAATGTTTTGGCCGACATTAGTAAAATATTTTTATTATTTTTTGAGAACATGACATACTTACACATCAGGCTCATACTCGGTTGTAGAAATGGTTACGTTTTTAAGTGAGATCTACCCCAATATTAGTTGTAGAGTGCCTCTTAGAGCAATAATTTAAGATTCAAGCTAATGTTTTGGCCAACATTAGTAAAATATCTTTATTATTTCTTGAGGACGTGACATACTTACACATTGAGCTCATACTTGGATGTAGAATGAACCTCTTGACGCGATAATTGATCATTATAATTATTATTTTTATTTTTATGTAATTTGATTGGGTCAAAATGTTTTAATTAATAGTTATAATTATTAATTTTATTTTTATATTTTATTTATTTTTTAATTGTATTTTACATTTATTTTTATTGTTATCTAATTTGACCGAGTCAAAATGTTTCCATAACATAACATCAATTAACATAATCTTACAACATCTCTTACATGGGCTAGAAAGTGTGTCCAGGGGCAATAAGTTAGCTTAATGCAAAAGGGTCTAGGGCTTATCCTCCTACTTAATGTAAGTTAGCTTAATGCAAAAGGGTCTAGGGCTTATCCTCCTACTTAGTGTTCTTTATTGTATGTTTTATTCAATTTTTTTTATTAAGGATAGTGATCAATCTTCATGAGTTTACATGGGTCTAGGGCTTATCCTCCTACTTAGTGTTCTTTTTGGTATGTTTTATTCATTTTTTTTTTTTATTAAGGATAGTGATCAATCTTCATGAGTTTACATTAAGTATTATTGATCAAATGTATCAATCTGTAAAGAGTTTTGAAAAAAAATTATTACTTCTCTCAGCCGAGTATGGTAGAAATGTTGTAATATAATGTTTAACATTTTGATGTGTCAATACCATGTGACCCATGGTATTCACGTGGAATGTAGGTTATTTAAATGGGGAAATTAAAGTCAGGAGGGATCAAATCTCTTCATATGCAAACCTCTTTTAGAATGAAAAGAGAATTAATCTCTCTTGACACTTGGTATATCCGGAGTTAATATGGATCTATGCTAGTTTAACTAAAATGATAAAGAGGTAATATTGAAATTGTTTTACACCTATTTTTTTTTACTATTTTTTTTTGCTAAATTTTTAATCTTAAAATAGAAATGTGTCTTCAAAAGAAAAAAAATATTGTAAATTTTGCTCATTTCCTTAAATTATTCAATAATAATAAAAACTAACACATGTCATACATTTATGAAATGTTTACTTGCAAATATTCTCAATTCTTGTTGATTTAGATTGGATCATCATACAATTTGTCTCGTAACTTAGTACTTTATGGGTGGAAGAAATTGGAGGTATTAGCTCGCAAGGTATTTTAGCAACATGCCCAAGTTTAGGAAATTAGGGTCAGAAACCATTTGATATATTATAGAGTCATTTTGAGACATCAAATAGAGTTTTTGTTGTCCAAATTATCATTTGGTAAAAGATACAATATTTTACACACCAAGACCTTTCCAATGATTCAAAATTCACCTCAGTGAGAGATTTTATCTTAAAGTTATGTCCCGTACAAGCTGATCTACCTTGTTGGACTTTGTGGTACAAGTGGATGCCACATTAGCCCCAATTACTCATGCATATGAAGCTAGCCACATGTGGACTTTCAAGAAGATTGTAGAAGGTCCAAAGCCTTATCACTAATTAAGGTTGAGGATGCAAACATTATAACCTACATGACTATCAAGCTATGTTAAATATCGGGTCATTGGGAGGAGAAAGGGTTACATTCTATAGCATTATATGTATTCTATAGCTGAGCAATACATCTAGGAATGGTATTTTGAGAGCATAACAAAAGAGGAGGAAGACTTTGTAGTAGTCATTTAGGGTATAATGTTGAAAAACAACTCCATAGTGAGTGCCCAATCTTTTGTATATGCATTTTGATAATTGAAGCAAATAGGGTAGAGCATAGGCTTCACCTTCTAGTTGGGATCTCTCTTGTATTAGGTTTCCCAAAATAAATCTTGTGTTTGTTTGTATGGATGGTGTGTATTTTATGTTTGGTCTTTCATTTTCATATTTAAAGTGTTTCTTAAATTCAAGCTATTAGTTAGAGATAACAAATCTAAGATCTAAGAAAATAAATGTACTTAATCTAAGATTTCAAGATATTATAAGATTTGTTGTGATGAAATGGCTTAATGGAATATCCATGACAATTTACAAAACACTTGTTATTAGTGTTTTAACTAGTAAATCATTGAATAGTGTAACACTCTCCTCCCACATCTACCCAAGTAACTAGACAACCAGGGCAAACATGCGATGAGAGGCTACTATGACAAGATTCAACCTCCTAGGTAACCTTAAGGAATTGGAGTTGACAAAACAAGACCTTACATACCTCCCTTAGGTGTTTCACGACCCCTAGGAGCTAATCCACCACTCCGGGTGCCCAATCCCTGAGTTATCCTAGCATTTCAATGAACTAAACCCAAAGTATCTGCCATGACAAGGCATGCATGTGACTCGAACCCTTTAGTCGCTCCCACAATGCCTGCAAGGGAGAGACTGCAGTTTTTTTCAGCTCGTTTTGTGCCAGAGACTGCGAGATTTAAGCCACTTTTTCAGGGCTACTCTCCAAACCAATGCGTAGAACTTGATGAGACTTTCCAAGATAGTAAATGACACAAAGGAAAAGACTCTAACAAAAAACTTTATCAAGGACTTGATCTAACCAAAGCCTAACCATAACAGACATTTTGTCAAACACTTAGTAAATATGCAACCTATAGGTGTAAATAACATATCTGAGCATAGGGGTCTCATACTTATCTGAGATTCACCATGAAGCATTGTTTCTTTATCACTTTAACTGTCATTCCATGCATTAGTTCATAGATACATTGTTCATTCATTTACAAGTAAAAACATGGTGAGAGCCATACATAGTTGTTGTCATAAAACATACATATAACCAACATAGTAACAATAGAAATACCATAAATATATCAGTCATAACACCACATATAAATCAATACATTTACACATGAAAACCAAGGGAATGATTGTCTCATTAATGAATGCAATAAAGCAACTAGAGATGGGACTACCACGTTCGACCCGACCATAGATTCGCTAAGTCGTCTCTCTTCAGCCAATCACCCCTATGCCATATTCCAAGCATGAATATGGGACTCATAGATCACACCAAACAAACACGGATGCCACTGGAGTTCTCCACCTACACCGTGAGGAATTTGAGTGCCTCCTAGTCTCTCAGGGTTTACCATAATCCACAATTTGATCTAGGGATCATTAGGCCCTACACCAAGGCACACTCTCCAGGCTTTACCATACATACTATCCCAGGACTACTAGGCCCATCGAAGAGAAATCCACCTCTTGTCTTTAATGTATATTCCGCCATTCACTGACAAGGATTCCTAGGCCCACCGAGGGACACAATCTTGGCTTTACCGCAACCCACAATCCAGTTCAAAGGTTACTAGGCTAGTGGCTTTAACGTGATCCATAGTTCGATTCAAGGACCACTATACCATGTGTTTGCCATTTCAAACATCCACCCCACACAACGTCGAATCCATCCGGCCATCCCACATAAACCGAATATGAGAACCCATCTAATGAAATTTATTAGGAAATGGCAACTTGGCAAGGCTAGGCTGAAGAATAATGTCATACTTGGAAAAGACCATGGCATGATAGAAAAGAACCACATGCAATACCATGCATGCCAAATCCAGCAAGGAAAATACACATGCAAGTCGATACCTGCAATGAAGCCTATTGTAGCTGCTCGATCCTGCCTTTCCCTGCTTGATCTTTGCTTCCTCTTGCCTTCTTTATGTTTCTTGCTCCAATGCCAAAGTGCTCCAAGAAACTCTAAGTGTCCAAGAGTGAAAGAGAGAGAGAGAATAATGAGAGAGCTTCAAAACTGAACTGATCAAGCTTGCCAACTGATCCTCATAAGCCTTTTTATCAATGAGGCCTCTATTTTCTTCATTTTCCATCATTTTCCTTCAGTTTCCTCCTCACATGCAACCTGTGACCTTTCACCTTCCTTTTCTCCTAATTCCCATTATTTTCATAAATAAATGTGCCAAAAATGCCATTTTTCCTTTCCAAAGCCTTAGCCATTGCCTTTGCCATAAACAACCAAGCGAACACCCCCTAGGATGTCTTACCCACCATTCAGCTTGGAATACATGTCCCATCAACCGTGGTCTAATATATTTTTACATGGAATTTTTACCAGGGTTGTTACAAATAGTACCCCACATGACTATTTGATGAATAATATCACTTGGAAAATGTTTCAATGTCAGTTAAATTAAACGACTATAACATGCAAACCTATGATAGCATTAAAAAAATGTTATATAAATTGCAAAGGCATGCAAAAACTTAAACTATTTGGTTGAAAGCAACAAATATGCAAGCATAAAACAAGCCCTAACAAGTACAAAAATATAGAGATCATGTTAATGTCCTATACAAAAACCAACATGAACCCTTGGAGAAAAGCATGTAATGTTACTAAATAAAATAACATGAAAGCATGTATTTATGCTAATATGAACCATTAATGTTACTAAATAAAATAGCATGAAAACATGCATTTATGCTAATATGAACCATAATGAAAGGCACGTAATGTTGATAAATTTAAAAGCATAGGAAATAAACTTTAATGAAGGAAAGAATACATAAACTTTAATTATGATGTAGTCACATTTGCTTCTTCTTTTTTCATCAAATATAAATAATATTTCTTGGAAGTTAAGTTGACATTTGTGAAATTTGGGTGATTAAAAGTTTAAGGCATATTAAACAATTAAAATGTTCAATTGTGGGGATGGGGTGAGAAGAGAGAAGTGGCCTTGGGCATGACTGTAGATCATTGCCAGCACATCCCACCTATTGAGCTCATGATGTGATAGTTGGAACTTCATCAGTGCTTGCAAACTCCATATCTTGGCATGATTTATGGATTGTCATAGTTTGAGTTCAAAAGATCTATTGAAATAACACTCAATTGTATCCATCACCAAGCTATCCCAATATAAGATATGTTTTACAAATCGGTTCCCACCATCATTTGTCCACATGGAGCAGCTAAGTGGGCAGTCATTGTATGATTTTGTTTTCATAACACATAGGGGAAGGTATGTATTGTTTAGTTCATTTTACTTAGTAGGTTTTCCATCAAGTTGATGGGATTTTATTCTTAGAGTAGTTGGTTGCATTCTGTACCCCAAGTCCACTCTACTCCAACTATATGCACTCCTTTTAGTCTATTGATTGTGGTGTATCCAATTTCAGTCTCTTTATTTGTGTCACCATGCCCTCAGAAAATATTTGCATCTTAGTCATCGAGGCATGCCACGCTCTGCTAGTGCATGTGGAGCATATGCATGTGCTTCCACCTCTCTCTTTACAACTATTAGCATTCTTTTGAGCAGGATATGGAGAACATACAAAATATATTGATTGTATGAAAATTTATAGATATATAAGTTAGCTTAATACATAATCATTTGTGGCTTATCCTCCTACTTAATGTTCATTATTGTATGATTTATTCAAATTTTTTATTAAGGATAGTAATCAATCTTCATGAATTTACACTAGGTGTTATTGGTGAAATGTATAAATATGTCCAAGGGTTTGGGAAAAAAATCATTTGACTAAAAATATAAAGAGATAATGTTAAAATTGTTTTACACTTTTTTTTACTATTTTTTTATAATCTTTTAAACTTTTTGTCTTAAACTAGAAATGTGCTTTCAAAAGAAAAAAAGTATCATAAGTTTCAATCATTTCCTTAAATATTAATTAAAAAAAAAAATAACACATGTAATACATTTATGAAATGCTTACTTACAAATATTCTCAAGTCTCATTTATTTGGATTGGATCATTATATAATTTGCCATGTGCCTTAGTGCTTTCTAGGTGGAAGAAATTAGAGGTATTAGCTTGCAAGGTCATTTTAGAGACACACCCCAGTTTGGGAAGCTGGGGTCAGAAACCATTTGATATATTCTAGAGTCATTTTGAGGCATCAAATAACATTTTTGTTGTCCAAGATATCATTTGGTGAAATATAAAATATTTTACACACTGAGACCTTTCCAGGAATGCAAAAATCACCTTAATTAGAAATTGTATTTGAAAGTTATGTCTCCTACAAGTTGACCTATCTTGTTGGCCTCCATGGTACAAGTGGATGCCACATTATACCCCATTACACATGCATATGGAGCTAGACACATTTGGCCTTTCAAGAAGATTCTAGAAGGTCCAAAGCCTTTCATTAATTGAAGGTTGAGGATGTGAAAACTATAACCTAGATGACTACCAAGCTATGTTAAATATTGGGTCACTAGGAGGAGAAAGGATTTCATTACATAACATTATACTTGTTCCATAGCTGAGGAAAACATATAGGATTGGTATTTTGATCATAACACAAGAGGACGAAGATTTTATAACAGCCATTGTGGGTACAATGTCAAAAGGCAACTCCATAGTGAGTGCCCATTCTTTTGTATGTGCATTTTGATAATTGAAGAAAATAGGGTAGAGCATAGGCTTCACCTTCTAGTTGGGTTCTCTCTTGTATTAGGTTTCCCACAATAAATCTTATGTTTGTTTGTATGGATGGTGTGTATTTTGTGTTTGATCTTTCATTTTCATATTGCCATTCTTTTATGTGCATTTTATAATTGAAGAAAATAGGGTAGAGCATAGGCTTCACCTTCTAGTTGGGTTCTCTCTTGTATTAGGTTTCCCACAATAAATCTTATGTTGTTTTATGGATGGTGATTTTGTGTTTACTTTCATTTTCATATTTAAATTGTTTCTTAAATTCAAGCCACAATGAGAGATAATAAATCTAAGCTCTAAGAAATTAAAACTACATAATCTAAGATCTCAAGACATTATAAGAGTTTTTGTGATGAAATTGTCTAATGAAATATCCATGACAATTTACAAATCACTTGTTATTAGTGTTGTAACTAGTAAATCATTGAATGGTACCCCATATGACTATGTGATGAGTGATATCACTTGCAAAATGTTTCAACATTAATTAAATTAAGCCAATATCACAATGCAAACATATAATAGCATTAATATATTATTATTATTATATTTTTTTTTTAATTTTTTTATTTATTTTTATTTTTTATTTTTTTTATAAATGGTAAGATCATGGAAACCCTTTAACTATTTGGTTGAAAGTAACAAATATGAAAGCATCAAATAATCCCTAACAAGTACAAAAAGATAGAGATCATTTTAATGACCTATACAAAAACCAACCTGAACCGTGAGAGAAAAGCATGCAATGTTATTAAATGAAATAGAATGAAAGCATCTGTTTATTCTAATATGAAACATGAAGAAAAGCATGTGATGTTGCTAAATTTAAAAGCATGAAAGTATACTTTAATGAAGGAAAGAATGCGTAAAGGTTAATTATGGTGCAGTCACATTTGCTTTTTTTTTTTTAAATATAAATAATCTTTCTGGGATATTAAATTGGCATTTGAGAAAGTTGGGTGATTAAAAGCTCAATTGTCAAGATGGGGTGAGAAGAGAGAAGTGACCTTGGAAATGATTGCAAACCACTACCACTGCATGTGACCTATTAAGCTCATGATGTGATAGTTGGAACCTCATCATTGCATACAAGCTCCAATTATTGGCATGATTTGTGTCTTGCCACAGGGCGAGTTCAATTTTTTTTATTGAAATAACACTAAATTGTATCCTACGCTAGGTTATCCCCGTACAAGAGTAGTATTCCAAATCAATTCCCACCATCATTTGTGCAAATGGAGTGACTAAGGGGGCACTCATTGTAGGATTTGGTTTTCACAATACATAGTGGAAGGTATGTATTGATTAGTTCATTTTAGTTCATGGGTTTTCCATGAAGTTGAAAGGGTTTTATTCTTAGAGTAGATGGTTCCATTTTGCGCCACAGTTCCCCTCTACTCCAACTATATGCACTCCATTTAGTTCGTTGATTGTGGTGTATCAAGTTTCAGTCTCTCTATATGTGTCACCATGCCTTGGGGGGAATCTTTGCATCCTAGTCATCAATGCATGTCAGGCTCTGCTAGTTCTCGTGGAGCCTATGCATGTTCTTCCACCCCTCGCATTACCACTATTGGCATTCTTTTCAGAAGAGTATGGAGAAGGTCCAAAATGTATTAATTGTATGAAAATATATAGATATATAAGTTAGCTAATGCAAAAGGGTTTGGGGATTTTCCTCCTACTTATTGTTCTTTATTGTATGTTTTATTCTTTTTTTACTAAGGATAATAATCAATCTTCATGAGTTTACACTAGGTATTATAGGTGAAATGTATGAATGTGTTTAAGGGTTTGGGAAAAAAATCATTTGACTAAAATGATAAAGAGGTGATTTTGAAATTATTTTACATGTTTTATTTTACTATTTTTTCAAAAATTTTAAACTTTTTATCTTAAAATAGAAATGTGTTTTCAAAAGAAAAATGTATCATAAATTTTGCTCATTTACTTAAATATTTAATAATAATAAAAATGGACACATGTAATACATTTATGAAATGCTTACTTACACATATTCTCAAGTCATGTGGATTTGGATTGGATCATCAGACAATTTCTCATGTGCCTTTAGTACTTTCTGAGTGGAAGAAATTTGAGGTATTAGCTTGCAAGGTCATTTTAGTGACATGCCCCAATTTGGGAAATTGGGGTCAGAAACCATTTGATATATTATAGAGTCATTTTGAGGTAAATTCCCATTCATTTGTATGTGCATTTTGATAAATTGAAGCAAATAGTGTAGAGCATAGGCTTCACCTTCTAATTGGATTCTCTCTTGTATTAGTTTTCCAAAAATAAATCTTATGTTTGTTTGTACGGATGATGTGTATTTTTTGTTTGGTGTTTCAATTTCATATTTCAATCATTTCTTAAATTCAAGCCATCATCAAGAGATAACAAATCTAATCTCTAAGAAATTAAACCTACATAATCAAAGATTTCAAGATATTATAAGTTTTTCTGTGATGAAATGGTATAATGGAATATCCATGAAAGTTTACAAATCACTCGCTATTAGTGGTGTCACTAGTAAATCATTGAATAATACCCCACATTATTATGTGATGAGTGATATCACTTGGAAAATGTTTCAATGTCAATTAAATTAAGCATTATCACATGCAAACCTGTGATAGCATTAAAAAAATGTTATAGATGTTGTCAAGGCATGGAAAACCTTTAACAATTTGGTTGAAAGCAACAAATATGCAAGCATTAGACAAGCCCTAATGAGTACAAAAATATGGAGATCATTTTAATGTCATATGCAAAAACCAACATAAACCATGAGATAAAAGCAGGGAATGTTACTAAATAAAATAACATAAAAGCATATATTTATGCTAATATGAACCATGAAGAAAAGCATGTAATGTTGCTAAATTTAAAAGCATGAAAATAGACTTCAATGAAGCAAATAATACATAAAGGTTAATTATAGTGCAATTACATTTATTTATTTTTCAAATATAAATAATATTTTTGGGAAGTTAAGTTGTCATTTGAGAAAGTTGGGTGATTAAAAGTTTAAGGCATATTAAACAACGAAAATGCACAATTGTCAGGATGGAGTGAGAAGAGAGAAGTGACCTTGGACATGATTGCAGACCATTGTCACCATGTCCCACCTATTGAGCTCATGATTAATAGTTGAAACTTCATCATTGCATGCAAGCTCCCATTCTTGGCATGATTTATGGCTTGTCACAAGTCGAGTTCAAAAATTTATTGAAATAACACTCAATTGTATCCATCGCCATGCTATCCGAGGACAAGATCCATTTTCCTAATTGGTTCCCACAATCATTTGTCCAGATGGAGTTACTAAGTGGGCTCTCATTATAGGATCTATTTTTCATAACACAGAGAAGAAGATATGTATTCATTAGTTCATTCTAGTTTGTGTGTTTTCCATGAAGTTGAAGGGGTTTTATTCTTAGAGTAGTTGGTTTCATTTGCACCACAATTCCCCTCTACTCCAATCGTATGCACTCCTTTTAGTATGTTGATTGTGGTGTATCTGGTTTTCGTCTTTGTTTGTGTCATGATGCCTTGGGGAAAATATTTGCATCCTACTTATCAAGGCATTTCAGGCTCTACTAATTCCCATGGAACCTATGCATGTTCTTCCAGCTCTTTCATTACCACTACTCGCATTCTCTTAAAATGAGTATGGAGAATGTCCAAAATCTACTAAATGTTTAAAAAATTACAGATATATAATTTAGCTTAATTCAAAAGGTTTTGGGGCTTATCCTCCTACTTAATGTTCTTTATTGTACGTTTTATTCAAAATTTTTTATTAAGGATAATAATCAATCTTCATGAGTTTATGCTAGGTATTATTTGTGAAATCTATGAATTTGTCCAAGGGTTTAGGGAAAAATTGGTTTGACTAAAATGATAAAGAGGTAATGTTGAAATTGTTTTACTCCTTTTTTTACCATTTTTTTTTCTAATTTTTTAAACTTTTTTATATTAAAATAGAAATGTGTTTCAAAAGGAAAAAAAGTATCATAAATTTCGCTCATTTCCTTAAATATTTAATAATAATAAAAGTAACACATGTAATATATTTATGGAGTGCTTACTTACAAATATTCTCAAGTCTCGTTGATTTGTATTGAATCATCTTACAATTTGTCATGTGCCTTAGTACTTTGTGGGTGGAATAAATTGGAGGTATTAGTTTGTAAGGTCATTTTAGCAACACGCTCCAATTTGGGAAATTAGGGTCAAAAACCATTTGATATATTCTAGAGTCATTTTGAGGCATAAATTATTTTTTTTTTTATTATCTAAAATGTCATTTGATGAAAGATACAATATTTTATACTGAGACCTTTCCAACGATGCAAAAACCACTTGAATCAGAGGACGTATATGAAATTTATGTCTCCTACAAGTTGACCTACCTTGTTGGCCTTTGTGGTACAAGTGTATGCCACATTAGCCCCCATTACTCACGCATATGGAGCTAGCCACATATGGACTTTCAAGAAGATTCTAGAAGGTCCAAAGCCTTATCACTAATTGAGGGTTGAGGATGCAAACACTATAACCTATATGACTATCAAGCTATGTTAAGTATTGAGTCACTGGGAGGAGAAAGGGTTCCATTCTATAGAATTATACTTGTTCCGTAGTTGAGCAAAACATCTATGATTGGTATTTTGAGAGCATAACAAAATATGAGGAAGACGTTGTAGTAGCCATTCATGGTACAATGTCAAAAGGCAACTCCATAGTGAGTGTCCATTCTTTCGTATGTAAATTTTGATAATTGAAGCAAATAAGCTAGAGCATAGGCATCACCTTCTAGTTGGGATCTCTCTTGTATTAGGTTTCCCAAAGTAAATCTTGTGTTTATTTGTATGGATGGTTTGTATTTTGTGTTTGGTTTTTCAATTTCATATTTCAATTGTTTCTTAAATTCAAGCCATCAACTAGATATAACAAATCTAGGAACTAAGAAAATAAATGTACATAATCTAAGATTTCAAGATATTATAAGATTTGTTGTGATGAAATGGTTTATTGGAATATCCATGACAATTTACAAATCACTTTTACTAGTGTTGTAACTAGTAAATCATTGAATAGTACCCCACATGATTATTTGATGAGTGATATTGCTTGGGAAATGTTTCAGCGTCAATTAAATTAAGCCACTATAATATGCAAACCTATGATAGCATTAAAAAATTGTTATAGAAGTTATAATGGCATGCAAAACCTTTAACTATTTGGTTGAAAGAAACAAATACGCAAGCATCGAACAAGCCCTAACAAGTACAAAAAGATAGATATCATTTTAATGTCCCATATGGAAACCAACATGAACATTGGGAGAAAAACATGTGATGTTATTAAATAAAATAAAATGAAAGCATGCATTTTATGCTAATATGAATCAAGAAGAAAAACATGTAATGTTGTTAAATTTAAAAGCATGAGAATAGACTTTAATGACGGAAATAATACATAAAGGTTCATTACGGTGTAGTCACATTTGCTCTTTTTTTTCCAAATATAAATGATATTTCTGGGAGTTTAAGTTTCAATTTGTGAAAGTTGGGTGATTAAAAGTTTAAGCCATAATAAATAATTTGAATGCTTTATTGTGAGGATGCGGTGAGAAGAGATAAGTGACCTTGGATATGAATGCATACCACTACCGCCACATCCCACCTATTGAGCTCATGATTTGATAGTTGGGACTTCATCATTGCATGTCAAATCCATATCTTGGCATGATTTATGGCTTGTCATAGATCGAGTTCAAAAAAATTATTGAAATAACACTTAGTTGTATCCATCACCAGGTTATCCCTGTACCAGATTAGTTTTCCAAATAGGTTCCCACCATCATTTATTCACATAGAGTAACTAAGTGAGCACTCATTGTAGGATATGGTTTTCATAACACATAGTGGAAGGTATGTATTGATTAGTTCATTTTAGTTTGTGGGTTTTCCATGAAGTTGAAGGGGTTGTATTCTTAGAGTAGCCAGTTGCATTCTACACCACAATTTCCTTCTATTCCAACTGTATGCACTTATTGTATTCTGTTGATTATGATGTATCAGGTTTCAGTCTCTTTGTTTGTGTCGCCATGCCTTAGGGAATATCATTTCATCCTAGTCATCAAGGCATGCCACGCCCTGCTAGTCCCCATGGAGCTTATGCATTTCTTCCACCTCTAGCTTATCCTACTACTTAGCGTTCTTTATTGTATGTTTTATTCAATTTTTTTTACTAAGGATAGAAACCAATTTCCATGATTTCCACTAGGTATTATTGGTGAAATGTATGAATGTGTCCAAGGGTTTGGGAAAAAACTCATTTGACTAAAATGATAAAGAGGTAATGTTGAAATTGTTTTACACCTTTTTCTTTTTACTGTTTTTTTTTTCTAATTTTTTAAACTTTTTATCTTAAAATAGAAATGTGTTTTCAAAAGAAAAAATGGATCATATATTTCGCTCATTCCCTTAAATATTTAGTAATAAAAAATCTATGCATGTAATACATTTATGAAATGCTTACTTACAAATATTCTCAAGTTTTGTTGATGTGGATTAGATCATCCTACAATTTGTCATGTGCCTTAATAACTTATCAGTGGAACAAATCAAAGGTTTTAGCTTGCAAGGTTATTTTAGCGACACACCCAAGTTTGGGAAGTTGGGGACATAAACCATTTGATATATTATAGAGTCATTTTGAGGCATCAAATAGATATTTTTTGTCAAAAATATCCTTTTTTGAAAGATAAAATATTTCACACGTCAAGACCTTTCCAACGATGCAAAAATCACCTTGATGAGAGATCGTATCTAAAAGTTACATCTCCTTCAAGTTGACCTACCTTGTTGGCCTGCATGGTACAATCAAGTGCCACTTTAGCCCCCATTACTCATGCAGATGGATGTAGCCACATGTGGAATTTCAAGAAGATTGTCGAAGGTCAAAATTCTGATCAATAATTGAGGGTTGAGGATATAACAATCTAACCTATATGACTATCAAGTTATGTTAAATACAGGGTCACTAGGAGGAGAAAGGGTTCCATTCTATAGCATCATACTTATTTCGTTGTTGAGAAAAACATCTAGGGTTAGTATTTTGAGAGCATAACAAAGGAGGAGGAAGATTTTTTAGTAGTCGTTCACGATACAATGTTAAAAGGCAACTCCAAAGTGAGTGCCCATTATTTTGTATGTGCATTTTGATAATTGAAGCAAATAGGACAGAGCATTGGATTCCCTTCTAATTGGGCTTTCTCTTGTATTAGGTTTGCCAAAATAAATCTTTTGTTTGTTTGTATGTATGGTGTGTATTTTGTATTTGGTCTTTCATTTTCATATTTCAATTGTTTCTTGAATTCAAGCCATTAGCTAGAGATAACAAATCTAAGATCTAAGAAATTAAAATTACATAATCTAAGATTTCAATATATTATAAGATTTGTTGTAATGAAATGGTTTAATGGAATATCCCTGACAAATTACAAATATCTTTTTATTAGTGTTGTAACTAGTAAATCATTGAATAGTACCCCACATGACTATGTGATGAATGATATCACTTGGAAAATGTTTCAATGGCAATTAAATTAAGCCACTATCACATGCAAATGATAGAATTAAAAAAAATGCTAAAGAAGTTGTAAGTGCATGGAAAACATTTAACTATTTGGTTGAAAGCGACAAATATGCAAACATCAAACAAGCCCTAACAAGTACAAAAATATAGAGATCATTTTAATGTCCTATACAAAAACCAACATGAACAATGGGAGAAAAGCATGTAATGTTACTAAATAAAATACAATGAAGGCATGTATTTATGCTAGTATGAACCATGAAGAAAACCATGTAATGTTGTTAAATTTAAAAGCATGAAAATAGAGTTTAACAAAGGGAATAATATATAAAGGTTAATTATCGTGTAGTCACATTTTTTTCTTTTCAAATATCAATAATATTTTTGGGAAGTTAAGTTGCAATTTGTCAAATTTAGGAAATTAAAAGTTTAAGGCATATTAAACAATTAAAATGCTCAATTGTTAGGATGGGGTGAGAAGAGATAAGCGACCTTGGGCATGATTGCGGATAATTGTCGCTACATCCCACCTATTGAGCTCATGATGTGATAGTTGGAAATTCATCATTGCATGCAAGCTCCATGTCTTGGTATGATTTATGGCTTGTCACGGGTCAAGTTCAAATTTTTTATTGAAATAACACTCAATTGTATCCATCACCAGGCTATCTCGGTACAATATTAGTTTTCGAAATCGGTTCCCACCATTATTTGTCCACATGGCGTGACTAAGTGGGCACTCACTGTAGGATTTGGTTTTCATAACAAATTTTGGAAAATATGTATTAATTATTTCATTTTAGTTATTGGGTTTTCCATGAAGTTAAAGGGGTTTAATCTTAGAGTAGGTGGTTCCATTATGCACCACTATTCCCCTCTACTTCAACTATATGCACTCCTTTTAGTTTGTTGATTGTGGTGTATCGAGTTTTAGCCTCTCTATCTGTGTCACAATGCCTTGGGGAAAATATTTACATTCTACTCATCAAGACATGTCGGGCTCTATTAGTTCCCATGGAGTTTGTGCATGTTCTTCCACCCCTCACATTACCACAACTAGAATTCTTCTGATACGGATATGGAGGACGTCCAAAATGTAATAGTTGTATGAAAAATTATAGATATATAAGTTAGCTTAATGAAAAAGGGTTTGGGCCTTATCCTCCTACTTAGTGTTCTTTATTGTATGTTTTATTCATTTTTTTATTATCAAGGATAGTAATCAATCTTCATTGGTTTACACTAGGTATTATTGGTGAAATGTATGGATGTGTCTAAGGGTTTGGAAAAAATATCATTTGACTAAAATGATAAAGAGGTAGTGTTGAAATTGTTTTACACCTTTTTTTAAAGTATCCTTTTCTAATTGTTAACACCTTTTATGTTATGGAACCAGCTCAAGAAAAAGATAGAAAATACAGATCAATGCCGTAGAATTCAACCTCTTCGAGGGGGCAACCTCCTTTACATTACATAAATGAACAATTCTTGGATGATTCAAATGAAAAAACCTCCTTTCTATATATAGGAGTCTAAGGAGTCACAATATAACACATCCGACCTAACAATAATAATATAAAGCCACAAAAATAACAATAGAAGAATTCTATGGGGCACAGTAATAACAATATGGGGACAATAGGGGCACAACAATATTAATAAGGGATACAACTACAATAGTAATGGGGTAATCACTAGTATTATTAGGACCCAACATTTTATCTTATAATAGAAATATGTTTTCAAAAGAAAAAAATGTATCATTAATTGTGCCCATTTCCTTAAATATTTAATAATAAAAGAAACTAACACATAATACATTAATGAAATGCTTACTTACAAATATTCTCAAGTGTCATTGATTTGTATTGGATCGTCATACAATTTGTCATGTGCCTTAGTACTTTCCACATGGAAGAAATTGGAGGTATTAGCTTGCAAGGTCATTTTAGCGACATGCCCCACATTGGGAAATTATGGTCATAAACCATTTGATATATTCTAGAGTCATTTTGAGGCATCAAATAACATTTTTTTGTCCAAAATGTCATTTTTGTGAAAGATACAATATTTTACATGTCGAGACCTTTCTAACGATGCAAAAATCGCCTCGATCAAAGATCATATATGAAAGTTATGTCTCTTACAAGTTGACTTGCCTTGTTGGCCTCCATGTGTTGCGGGACTTTATCCCCTAGGGCTCTTGGGTGGAACCCTAGCAGACTGAAAGTTGTCTAAATCAAGAAACACACACACACACAGCCATTATGCTAGAAAAAGCTATTTCTAAGGTGAGAAGGACATACCTGAGGTCCTACGTTTGAGTAGTTACTCAAGGGTGCAAACCCTTCTTCACATCCCTTTCGCTCCTTTGCCCTGCAAAAACAACAATTCCAAGGAATGCAGCAGTATATGGACAAAGATTTGCATAAAAAATGATCTTTATGTTATATAAGAAAGGAGTTAGTTACAAACTTCTAGACATCCATTCATACATGAAATTCAAATATGAACATCATTAACATAAAGAAAGAAGCGTTTCGGGAACAAGACGTG